>VNJZ01002884.1:0-15284 GCA_008042795.1 Drosophila asahinai | reverse complement strand
TTGACCGTTGATTTCTCCGATTGGTCCTGGCCACAGGACCTCGCTGTTCCTTGGGCTGTTGACTCCTTGACTCCTTGATTCCTTGGTTCCTTGGTTCCTTGACTCCGTGACCGTACCCTCTGAACGCAACAGATCTCAGCTTTGAAGTCTCTGCTCGGAAGGCTTGCCACTTCAAGCTCCGAACTTCTCGACTTTGCTTCTTGATCTTGGTTACTTGGGTAACTTTCACTGGCTCCGTTGACGCACTCGCTTGAACCCTCGCACTCGTACTGGTCCCTGTGCGCATGCGTCCTCTGCCTTTTATAGGCTCCATCAGTCCCGTTATTCTTGCCGGCGTCGGTCACGCCACCCGGTCCAAAGTCCGGCGCATATCGCGTGACCGGGTCCAAAGTTCGCCAGAGTCCCGCTATATTAGCGGCGTCTCCTCCTTGCCGGCCAAAGTCCAAGGCCGCCGATCACGCCACTGGGTCCAATGTCCGCCTAAGTCCCGCTATATTAGCGGCGTCTTCTTTGTTGCGGACACCTGCGTCGGCACTGCCTGCCTGTTGCTAGGCAGATCTCACACTTTCCCCTTCCTTCGAAAGCGCAATAAACTGCAGCTTTCTCTCGGGCATATCTTCCTCTTTTTGAAACTCCCGCCTTCCTCCGCGGTATTGTCGTCTCCGCGCTGGTATTTAAATACCGCACTCCTCCTGGTCACACCTTTCCCGATCTGGTATTTTCCGTCTCGATCGGCCTGGAAAAAATACCAACCGGGCGTGTGACCAGATCCGGCGATCCCTATCGATATCTCCACCTATCGATATTTTTATCCGTCGATGCATTTTTCCCATCACTGCCGGCCAGTGCATTTTACGTGAAAGTTGGAGTTGTCCGCTAGTCCGCTAGGCCTCATAGGCCTTTGGATGCTGGAAGATCACCTCTCCGGCAGCGGCCGGGCAGTGGACGGACAGCGCTGCGACTGCGGTGGCCGCGGCGACGACATCGGGATCGAGGTGGAACATTACCTGTCCGGCAGCGGCCGATGAGCGCTGCGGCGACGACGGCAGCGGAACCGGCAGCGGGACTAAGGTGGCGCCTGCTGCAGCCCCTCGTCAGAACTCCTCCGGATCTTCGATTGTGCCGGCCTTCGCAGATCAGGGTCACCGATGCCGATTCCTGGGACCTGGATCGCGAATTGCCCGCTGGTTCGTATCCCCTCCATTGCCCTCCGGTTCGCGTCTTCTTCTTCCGCTGCTAACGGCTTCTTTGTTTTTGTTGTTGTTGGTGACTCGCTTACTATACCGCGTATTATCCTCCTCCCTTCTTCGGATGCAAAGGAAGTTGCCTCCATTGCGCGTCACTTTCGTGGGTAGGATCTTTGCATCCGAATTTCTGGCCGGATGCTCTCCCAACTAACTGTTTTTTTTTCCGTGGCTTTTGTTTGATTTCCTTATCTTCGTTAACTCTCCTTGTCCTTTCGTGTTTTCCTCATTTTATACTGGAGTCCTCCGCCTGGCGATAGCATCCGCTTGGTTCCGTTCACGCACTCTTCTGGATCTTCGCAGTGGTGTGTGACTGGCGCTGATGATGGAGTCCTTCGTCATGGCGGTACCATCCTGATCTTCGTCGCTTCTGTCGTTGGAGTCCTCTGCCTCTGCGGTAACATCCTCATCGTTGTCCTCACACGCCCTGCCGACTTTTTTCTGTGGCGCGTTGTTGACACGAATGTCGGAGTCTTCTGCCCTGGCCGTAACATCCTCGACCCCTTCTTCTATATTCTGTGGCTTTATCTGACTAATGTGTACTACCTTTTCCTTCTTAGAGACTTCGTGCTGTACGACGCAGATGACTGGCGACTGGAAATTCGTCACCTTGAACGGTCCGTCGTATTTGGGTGCCACACCGTGCCTCCAACTCTTGGATTCCAAGGCCTCCTTCTCAGGTTGTAGTACCTGGCCTGGTCCTGCGCAGCCTTTTCCAAGTTCCTTCGGACAATCTCGAAGATTTCTTTCAACTTTCGAGAATTTTCATCGGGCGTCTCCGTTTGACGTCCCGTGCCCAGTGTCTCCTTGTCGTACAAAGCGCTCGGCAGTCTGGGTTCGCGTCCTTGCGTTAGGAACGCCGGTGAGTACCCGGTGGAGTCCGATATGCTCGTATTAACGGCTAGCATAATCTCTGGCCACTTTTCGTCCCAGCACCTCTGGTCATCTCTGGCGAATTGGGCAATCATTGTTTTGACCGTTCGGTTCGGTCTCTCAGTTGGATTTTCTTGTGGAGTGTATGGGGCCGTATACTGATGGCGGATTCCCATTTCCTTGAGAAATTTATTGAAAGCCTTGCTCGCAAATTGTACCCCGTTGTCCGTTATCACTACCTTTGGTGCTCCGAATCTTGATATAATTCGTTCTCTGAATGCCTTTCGCAGCGATTCTGCCGTGGCTGCCCTCATGGGGACCAGCTCTGTCCATTTGGAGAACCTGTCGATCAGCACTAGCAGCATCTGGTTCCCGTGCTTTGATCTCGGCAGCGGTCCCACAAAATCGGCGCACACTGTAGCCCAGGGTTCTTCCGGCACTTGCATGAGCATTTGTCCTGCTGCCTGCAGCTGGTTTGGCTTGTACTTCAGGCAACTTTCGCATTTCCTGACGTACGCCCTCGTGTCCCGCTGCATTCCTGGCCAGTAATACCTTGCCGCTATTGTTTTCCGCGTTCCTACATGTCCAGCCGCTGGCGAGTCGTGGTTTTCTTGTAGCACGGTCTCCCTTAGTCCTTGGGGAACGCACAATTTGCATGAAGCGACATCTTCGCTGCCAGCTCGATGTGGAATGTGCCTGTTCAGCGTCGATCCCTCCAGCATTTAGTCGGGAAACTTCTGCGGGTTCTTCTTAATTTTCTCAAGCATTTCCACGATCCATGGGCACGCCTCGTTCGATGATGTGGTTGCCTCTTTTACCTGGCGAATATTCCCAGGTAGTGGTTGCCTGGATAGAGCGTCTGCCACCACGTTTAGCTGGCCTTTTCTGTATGCAATCTCAAAATCATACTGCTGTAGTTCTAAGGCCCATCTGGCTATTCGGCCTGAAGGGCTTTCTATGCTGTTTAACCATTTTAAAGACATGTGGTCTGTGAAAACTTTAAAATGGTACCCCTCCAGGTATGGTCGCAGCTTGCGTACGGCCCACACTATCGCCAAACACTCCTTTTCCGTGGTCGAATAGTTCTTCTCGGCCCCATTCAGTGTTCTACTGGAGTAGGATATCACCTTTTCCCCTTGCTTTGTGTTCTGCGTGAGGATTGCTCCTATCCCGTAGTCGCTAGCATCCGTCTGTAGCACGAACATTTCTCCAAAATCTGGACATGCCAGGATTGGGTCTGCTACCAGCTTCGCTTTTACCTGTTCAAACGCGTCTTGGTGTTTTTGGGACCATTCCCATTTCATGCCCTTGCTCAGCAGTTCGTTTAAGGGCATCACGATTTTTGCGAAATCTGGAACGAACCTCCTATACCACGACGCCACCCCCAGGTATTGCCTGAGTTTTCTCACTGTTGATGGCGGTTTTAGCTCTGCGATTGCTGCTACCTTGTCCGGGTCCGTGCCGATTCCTTGTTTTGTTATTCGGTGTCCCAGATAGAGCAGTTCCTTTTGGAAAAACTGGCACTTTTCCGCGTTAATCCGCAAGTTTGCCTCCTTGAGTCGGCGAAAAACTTCCTTCAGGTTCCTTATGTGTTCCTCCATCGTCCTTCCGATCACTACGATATCATCTTGATACGCAAATGCATGTGGTGACATTTCGGGCCCTATTACTTTGTCCAGTGCTCGTTGGAATGTGGCTGACGCCGAGTGCAGTCCAAATGGCATCACTTTCCATTGGAACAGACCTTTGCCCGGCACTGTGAACGCTGTAAATTTCCTGCTCCGTTCCTCTAGGGGACTTTTGGAATGCTCGATGCATGCCATTTGCAGCAACTCATCCACCTTGGCATTTATTTCTCCTTGTACTTGCGGATTCTTCGGATAGTACCTCTGCTTGATCGGTTTGTCGTCCTTCATTGTGATGCTGTGTACGGCTACGTTTGACGGTCCTTTCATCTGCCTGAATTCGGCCAACTCTGCCTCCAGGAATTCCTCCTCCTCTCTTTCGCTGGCTTGCTAAGGCCTTTCGACGACGGCGACGGACAATCTCGCTTCTAGCCATCCATTGTTCCGTCTCCTCGCTGGTATCGCCACCTTGTGTCCTGCGCACTTCACTTCTGCGCCGATGTTGGTGATAAAATTCCAACCCGACTGTACTGCGCATTTCCTCCTGTGTGCTCTTCCTCGTCCTGGCATCTTCTGCATACCGCACTCTGTTCTGTCCTTTGCGGTTGCTTGGACCTGACTCTGTGGGCAGCGTTTTCCTTCTCGAATTCCTCTCTCTGCTGTTCTAGTTCTTCGAATTCGTCCGCTAGTGCCATGGCGGCATCGAGGTCTCTGCATTCGTACGGTCGCATGAATATGCGGAATTCTGGCGTGCTGTTTTCAAGTATCCTTGCCAGTATTTCCCTTTTTGACATCCGCAATGGTCGCATTAGAGTTTGTAATTCGACCATGTAGTCCTTAAACCTTTCGCCGTATCGCTGCTTCCTTTGCCTGACCTGGTCTGCCAGCTTCTCCAGGTACCCTCTGGGCAGGAAGACATTTTGGAAGTCGTAGGCAAACTCTCCCCAGCTTTTCCACATCCTGTTGTTCGCGATGAACCATTTCAACGCCTTGCCTTGCAGAAGTTCTGGCATCGCTCTGGGGATCAGGTTAAGGTCGATGCCGTATGTTTCGACATACCATTCCACTTGTTCTAAGAACTCCAAAGGCTTGTCGTTTCCGTCGAATTTAAAGTTCCACTCACGGACTTATTTTGCTACCTTCGCGTAGTCTGGCTTGCATAATTTCTCCTCCGGACGTCTCTCCCTGCTTCGGCCTGTGTCATGCATGCTTGCGACATCTAGGCTTGCTATTAGGGCTTCTGGGTCTGCGAGCTGTACCTTTATGCTGGGGATTTTGCTAAATTTTTCCTCCAGCTTAGCCAATGTTTCAGCCACCTCTGGGTCTGTTCCGTGTTCATCTACGAATTCCGCCAAGGTTTTCCTCATGGCGTCGACAGAGCCGATGAGCTGGATGCCCAGCATCTTTGCCACGTCATCGTACTCTTCCTTTTTTATATTTTTTATCCAACTTTTCCCCATCTTGCGTTCTTGTTGTTTTCTCTTTGTTTAGACAATCACGTTTTTGGGCGCCAGATGTAACGAGCTGATTTCTTTGGTTTAGCTCGCAACGATTATGTGCGGCTAGCAGTCGAGATCGTGTGCTCGTCCCACCAAATTTATATTATACGTGGGTTAACTTAATCTCCAGGTATTTATTGCACTTCAATAGGATATTTGTAATACAATTTCCGCTGCGTCCTGCTCCTCCCGGGTGCGGCTGCACTCCTTTCTCGCCGCTCGCTTGGTTGTCTCGCTTCCGAAGCTAGCAGGGTGTATCGCCCAGCCGAAGCCTAGCCACCCCGAACGCCCACTTCGCGACCTCACTACAAAGCTAGCAGAGTGTATCGCCCAGCCGAAGCCTAGCCACTCCGACCGCCCGCTTTGCAGCTTCAAGCACCGAGCTAGCAGGATGTATCGCCCGGCACAGCCTAGCCACCCTTATCGCCCGCTCTGCGCTTTGGTCTGGGATATCGTCGACACGGTGTATCGCCCGGCAAAGCCTAGCCACGCGCGCAACTCCCACAACTTGACTCCACTCGACCGTTGATTTCTCCGATTGGTCCTTGCCACAGGACCTCGCTGTTCCTTGGGCTGTTGACTCCTTGATTCCGGCGGATATCGCGTGACCGGGTTAGCGGCGTCTCCTCCTTGCCGGTCAAAGTTTACGGCCGCCGATCACGCCACCGGGTCCAATGTCCGCCTAGGTCCCCCTATATTAGCGGCGTCTTCTTTGTTGCGGACACCTGCATTGGCACTGCCTGCCTGTTGCTAGGCAGATCTCCTGGGACCATCTTCTCCGTCCCCCTGCACAGCTCGCCTGCTGCTGCTGCTGCTGCTTTTTAAATACAACTCCTCACATACATACATATTGCATGCCATCCACAACATACATACGTATGTACATTTTTTCCATACAGGTGTTTAACTTCACAAAAACAAAATTAAGAAAATAAAAACAAAAACAAGCAAACTTTGCGGACTCCCGTTCAGCAGGCCGATCATACGCTCATAAACATGCATACAAATTACTGGACCGGCTATTGAGAACCGCCACCTAACATTGTCGCCGCATATCAAGAGACAAACAAAGTTAAACAAACAAAAATGTTAAAATCAGCGTTTTAATATTTTTGTTGTTTGGTTTGCGTATGTTTACGTATTGGCCGCCGAGGTAGCAACCCGATTACCATACGCGTTTTTAGTCTGTTAAGGAGCCGTTCACACTTGCATTACTTTACATATCACCATAAATTCAATACTTTGTTTGTGGTACCCAATTGGGTGTATTTTTTTATATTTTTGTTTAGGTTTCGATTGTGGACTAATATATTCTACGCGATATCCAGCGACCCTGTATTTTCAAATCGAGTACATCGTTTTCGACCATTTTTTGGTACGCTTGATCCAGCGTCGAAGTTTTTTTTTTTTCTTCCAAAATCGATAAACATAAATTTTCGATTAATCCCTTTTTCTTCACTTTCCAGCCCCACAGTATTTTCGACAAACATTTCTTTTATGTTTCCCCGAATAAATTATTCCACTTTCTTTTTTTCGTTCTTTCCCAAATCGATAAACACTTTTTTCGATTTTTATTTGTTCATTCTTTAACGCGTCATCCAGCGACCCCGCATTTATTTGAAATCGATAGCATTTTTTTCGATTAATTTGTTCTACGCGTTATCCAGCGTCCTCATACTTTCCCAAATCGATAACATCCTTTTCGATTACTATTTGCTTATTTACGCTTGTCCAGCGCCCCCACAAATTTCTTCCAAATCGATCAAATATTTGTTCGATTAAATTGGTGTACACTTTATCCACCGTTCCATACCACGCCAAAGTCGATAGACTACCTCACGCACTTACATTTTCCGGCTCCTATGAGAGCTTAATATGCCAATTGGCGACGGTAAGGAACCAAAATCCCTTTTGACCGTTTCTACCACGGAAGCGTCTCACAGAGTCAGGGCAAAGAGCGAATCCTCTGTGCCTTCCAAAAGCGAAAATTCCACTCGAAGCAAAAGCCCATTGACAACCACAACTCCACTTAAATCTAAGAGCACGTCGTTCCAAGTTCCATGGTCGGTAACGTTCACCAAATCCGCAAAATCAGTCGTGTCTCCCCACTTCACTAGAGCAACTGGAAGAAGGCTTAAGCTGAGGGAGGCAAGGCCTTGATGAAATTTATGACCATAACCGATAGGGTGGGTCAGTTCGAAGCCAGAGTCAACACCCCTTCTGATACAAGTCCGTCCATCCACACGAGTAGAGTTTGACTCGAGTAGATCAGGGCCCTCTGGGACAAGGTGGAAAAGAAATACGAGACGTGCCCCGAAGTTCTGTCCAGTCTAAACTGCACAGATACAATAACAGTCATGCAATCCAAGTATGACTACTGTTATACCGTTTACGAGCGGTGCGCAGTAAGCCTCAATGAGATTATTGAGGAATCACGCCCGCAACACTCTGCTCAGTCCTCCAATCTGGCGCAGTCTCAGGGCGGATGTCGCTTACCCCCAGTCGAGTGCGAAGTGTTCAATGTTCAATGGCCAACATTTTGGGACCTTTTCCGCCATCTACATACGCAATCCTCGGCTTTCAGAAGTTGAGAAATTATTCCATCTCAATGCAAAAACTAGCGGCGAGGCCAAATCCATTGTTGCCTTATCTCCGTTAACCAATGATGGGTTTGAATCAGCGTGGAGGAACTTGCAGAATCGGTTCGAGAATAAGAGGCTGCTGGTCAACAGTCAATTTAGAGAGCACCATCCAAGGTTGCTAAACGGCTTTGCAAATAGAAGAAATCGAGACCACTAATTGGGATTGCCTACTCGTTTTTCTGTGCTCTTTCAAGTTGCCAAAGCTAACCTTGTCTCTATGGGAACAGTCCCTTCTCAGTAAGTCTGATATTCCCCTCTGGGTTGAATTCAAGGCCTTCTAACAGGATCGTCATCGAACGCTTGAGGCGATTGAACAGTTTAAGCCAAATGCGAGCGCTCAGTCCAGGGCACTGAGGGCTGACAATAGCTCGCGGTCGATCCAGGCATTTGAAAACAGAGTTACGGTAAATCCCCAATTCTGTAAGCTCTGTGCACAAGAGAATTATCCTATCCGAATCTGTCCTCTATTCTTACGAATGTCAGTCGCAGATCGGGAGCAGCACTAGCACTAGCACGCATAATTGCTATACATGCAGAGGACGCCACAATACACCCCTGCATCGAAGCGGCCCTCCGCTAGTCCAGTCAGTGGGCGTACCTGACCAACAGTCCCACTCGTCCACAACAGTCTAGCAACATATACAGTCGACGGGTCAATGTGCAAACGTTTCTTGCCGTTAACACCCAAGGGGTCCTCCTGAGTACGGCGTTAATAGAAGTTTGCCATTTGGGCATCAAATACTCAGCACGGGCACTCATTGACTTGGGTTCCGAGGCAACCTTTATCTCAGAACGGTTGTTCAGCCTGATTAAGTTGCCATATACTTTACCAGAGGATTCATTGAAGGATCTTCCACCTTTTCAACTAGCAGATCCAAATTTCTACCAGAGCTCTCAGATTGACGTGCTTATTGGTGCCTTTATCCTGCAATCGATCGTTCTCAGCGGCTCCCATTCCAATCTTTGCGGAACACTCCTTGGTCAAGAGACCATATTCGGGTGGATTCTTTGCGGTCCCATTGCAGCGAGCCCCACAAGCAGAATCCGTTCTTTTCATCCCGATTAGCGGTCACCGAGTCCAAACTAGACAGCATCCTCACAAAATTTTGGGAGGTGGAGGATGTTCCAGTGAATCTGGTAAAGGAATCCACTTCGGTTTGAGAGAAAAACTTTATCCAATTCACCAAAAGAAACGAGGATGGGAGGTATGTTGTTTCGTTGCCCTTTAAAGAGCCGGACAACATTAATCTGGGACATTCCAGACCCATCGCACTGGCTCAGTTCCTCCGGAACGAGATTCGATTAAATAAAGATCTTCCATTGAAGGAGCAGTACGACTCAGTCATTCAAAAGTATTTAGATTTAGGTCATATGCACCAAGTCGCTCCGAACGACTCCAACAGTTTTTATTTGCCTCATCACGCTGTCTTTAAACCAGATAGCACCACGACGAACGTTCGCGTCGTGTTCAACGCTTCCAATCCCTCATCAAACGGGAACAACCTCAATGATATCCTTCATGCGGGGCCTGTACTGCAGTCCGATCTGACTATTCAGATTCTAAAATGGCGTTTTTTTAAGTATGTGTTTAATGCTGACATCACCAAGATGTACAGGCAAATTCGGCTCAATCCTGGTCACACGCGCTTCCAGAGAATCTTATTCCGCAACAAAAACGGAAAGCTCTGTGACTATGAACTCGACACAGTCACCTTCGGCGTAAACTGTGCGCCCTTCCTAGCCATCTAGCCATCAGAGTGCTACAGCAGTTGGCTCAGGACATCCAAGGCCAATATCCTTTGGCAAGCGACATCATTTCGAACTTTATGTACGTCGACGATGTGCTCGCAGGGGCTCACACTCAGCAGTCGGCAGTTTTAGCCATTAAAGAGCTTCGGCTGGCTCTCGAGAGTGCCGGTTGTCCACGGCGCAAGTGGACCTCAAACGAAATGAGACTCCCACCAGCGATTCCAAAGGAACATTTGGTTAGTGCAGACTTCCTTAAGCTGGAAGATGCCAGCACCGCGAAAACTCTTGGGATCCGTTGGCAAGCTACATCCGATAGTTTCTTCTTTATTCCGATGGGAATTCCCCTGCAAACTGCCTACACCAAACGAGAGGTTTTATCTCAGATAGCAAAGCTTTTCGACCCGGCAGGATGGTTATCGCCTTTCGTAATCCGAGCCAAGATTTTCATGCAGGAAATTTGGCTACGGGAGCTGGGCTGGGATCAGCCACTCCCCACCGACCTCGTAACCAAGTGGTAAGAGTTCTTAAAAGGGTATCCAGCCCTGAGGGAAATTCGTATTCCGATATGGGTGCCTTTCCATCCAGCAGCCAAATTGCAGTACCATGCGTTTTGCGATGCGTCGCAGGACGCATATGGGGCTGCCATTTTCGTCCGAGTCGAAACGGCTGACGGCTGTTGTACCCATTTGCTGACATCCAAAACCAGAGTCGCTCCAGTCAGGTCCATCTCCATACCCCGCCTGGAATTGTGCGGAGCAGTGCTGCTCACTGAGCTAGCAGCATCAGTAATTTCCGAATTGCTTCCTAATGTTTATAAGAGTTTTTACTGGACCGACTCTACGATAGTTCTTGCATGGCTAGGTAAGCCAGCGTGCACCTGGACGACATTCGTGGCCAACAGGGTCGTAAAGATCGAACAACGCACCAACGAAAGCAAATGGGGACATGTACGATCTGAAGACAATTCAGCTGATCTGGCAAGCCGGGCGTCTCACCCCAAGAGCTTAAGGACAGCACACTTTGGTGGCACGGGCCGGCTTGGTTGCCACTCAAGCAGGAGCAGTGGCCGAGCGAATCATTGGTTCATCTGGAAACCGAGCTTGAGCGACGGCCCATCAAATGTCACAGTGCCGCCAGCAGTTGATATTCTGGAGCGTTTTTCAACCTTCGACAGGGCTTTGCGGGTTCTAGCTACGTAATCCGTTTTGCGAAAAGGTGCCAAAAGAAAGATATAGCCTCGACAGAAAGGGGGTCTTGAGGGCAAGCGGCCGTTTACAAGCATCTGACATGCTCAGTTATGATGAGAAACATCCTATCATCATCCCAGCACGGTGTAGGTTCGCGAAACTACAAGTCCTGTTTACCCATCGTATATCCTTAAATGGGGGGAATCAGTTAATGGTGCGATTGATTCGATCCAAATTCTGGATTCCTAAACTTCAAAGGTTGGTGAAACAAACAATTCACTCGTGCCGAGTTTGTGTCATCCACAAGAAGAACCTGCAGAAGCAGTTGATGGGGGATTTGCCCCGTGCAAGATCCTCTTTCTCCAGGCCATTCACTCATACGGGCATGGATTTCGCGGGACCGTTTGACATCAAGAGTTATGTCGGTCGAGCCTGCAAAATCACAAAAGGGTACGTCTGCATTTTTGTTTGTTTTAGTACCAGGGCCTTCCATCTCGAAGCGAGATCCGACTTGACAACAGAAAAATTTTTGGCCGCTTTCTCCCGTTTTTTCGCTCACCGTGGGTGTCCACAACACGTCTACTCTGACAACGGGAAACCGTTTTTCGGAGCCTCTACGTCCTTATCCAGAAACTTCATGGAATCAACAAAACATTGATTCTCTCCAAACATAGCCTTCAGAACTAGGTCTGGCATTTCAACCCACCCGGTGCACCTCATATGGGAGGGCTCTGGGAGGCGGGTGTGAAAAGCTTCAAGTCTCATTTCTACAAGCACACAGCCGCAGGGAAGTACACCTTCGAAGAACTGGCTACCCTCCTTGCGGAAATTGGGGCCTGACCTTGTGGCTCTTAGCCCCGGGCATTTTCTAATCGGTGGGTGCGGTATCTGAGCCTGTGATTGAAGAAAATCCTATTTCCATAACCAATCGGTGGCGGAGTTTGAAGGCCCTGCATCAGCAGTTTTGTGCGCGTTGGAAGGAGGAATACCTGAAGGAGCTCCACAAAAGGAACAAATGGAAATTCCCATCGCGAGATCTCCAAGCAGGAGACATGGTTGTGATCAAAGAGGAGCTTGCCATCCAACGAATGGTGGCTTGGCCGTATCCAGTTGGTCTGTCCTGGTGTAGTCGGCAAGGTCAGAGTAGCAGACGTGCTCACAACACGGGGCGTCATCCGACGACCAGTGGCGAAGATGATTCGCCTCCCAATGGACTGCCCCAGTGACCATAGTGACTCCTCAATACGTTAGCCCTTCCAACTGACATCTACTAGTCCTAAGTTTGTGTCGTCCAACGTCGTTTGTCCGTCCACGTGACTTGATCATCCGCATCCATAACCCTTCATTTTCATATTTGTCCATTTTTTTTTTTGAATATAGATCCGCATACACAATGGCTCCGACGACCCACCAAAATGCTCGTCGCTCATCGGGAAGCCATGTGTACAGATGTCGAGTCTGCAGGGGAGTCCACGCACTAAGGAGTTGCCAGCGGTTTCTTCAACTGCCAGCTGTGAAGCGGCTCCGCGCAGTACTGATCAACAAGTACTGCGCAAACTGTCTGGCCCACGAGCATTCTGGTCGGTCATGTCGCAGTAAAGCGAGGTGTCACATCTGCAAGGAGCTCCACCACACGCTTCTGCACATCTACACTGGGCAACCGCGTTCTTCGCAACCCCGACAAAAGCGCCAGCCACCCTCGGCTCCTCAGCGTCAGCCACAGCAGCGCCAGCAGGCGCCTTCATCCGGATCTCGACGCTCCGCCACGCCAATGGAGGTGTCGCCATCCCGCAGCACGTCTACGGGCCCGTCGTGCACGCCTATCCGGGCCGCACAAGTGTTAGCATCCTCCCGACCGCTTCCGTGCTAACCGGATCCGACCAAAAGCGTTTCGATGTCCGAGCCTTGGTGGATCCGTGCTGTCCTGTGAATCGCATCCACATATCTTTGGTGAAGGCCCTTAATTTGGCCATCACGGGCATTGGCGACCAACGGGTGTGCACCACAGAGATTCGATCCAAGGCGTCCAAGATGAGCAAACAGCTGCTGATGCTGGTGGACGAGCAGATGCAGACCCGAACGCCGTTGCAGTCGCTGGATCCTAAGGTGCAAGACATGTTCCAGAATGTCACTTTGGCGGATGACCGGTGGTTCCACCCATCTCTAGTGTCGGTTGTGCATGGGGCGGATGTATATGCTCCTCACGGGTCAGGACGGCAGGACGTTGCTCCCTCTCGCAGATTGCAAGTATTCCTCTTGCGAGGGGGGGAGAATGTTCATGCTGAACAAAAGGGGGTCAGCAATAAGGTGGGCATCACTATGTACAAAATGTACCTTTTACCCGGTTCCGAGGCGGGCACGAAGTCGCCATATTTTTGTATAAAAACTTACTCTAAAATAAAACCCCGAAGCGAGAAGACACATCGAGCTCCATCATCTGATCACCAATTTCAATCTACCAACTTTAATGTCTGGGTATTTGGGACACCAGCTTACTAGGCCCCGACATCGACAACAATTATTTATTTTATATTTGAAAGACAATGCGTACAGACTTGTAGTTTCGTTTTGGAATAGCTCATTTGACACAATGACCAATGACCGCACAATGACCACCAACGCCGTCGCCCCGATTCTCTTGACCATGCACAACCGCCTCTTTTTCTCCCTATTACTTGTTCAGCATTCTTTCCTGGATCGACAACGAGGACAAGGGCCGTGTCGTATGCACATATATCGAATACCCACTGTAGCAAGAGTATTTAAAGGGTACACACTGTAACATTTTGTTGCAGTGTTTAAATATTTCAAAGTCCCGGTCATTAACACAAGTGGCCGAATACAAACCGATCGCTATGCCTTGGCCCGCACACAAAGAGTGCAAGTGTCAGCATAATTCTAACACGGTGCATATACCTCCGCTAACATAGCTATATACTTAAGAACATATAAACGTCTCTCCGCTGCCGCTGTTGGAGGCACAGCTGCGAGTGATTTTGATTTTTGAACGACTTTGACGTGCTCTCATCAACACCTTCCCGACCCTATTTGAAGTCTTTGTACCACTTATAAACATTTCACCAAAGGCCTTCCGTAACATCCTCAACGTTTCCGGAGCCGAAATTTCATTCCGCAAACAAAATTTGATGACACTTCTCTGCTCAATTAAATCAGACATTGTAAAAATCGACAAATGCACTCTTGATCGTTTGGTAAACACAAGCGTAAATATAGTACTGATACTGACATTGACATGAAATTACCGCCAGATGTCATCAACAGTCCTGCCAACTCAAAAAAAAAAGAACTAGTCCGCCATGTTAAGACCGCGAACTGCGAGGGACCCTTGTACTCCCCGTACTGCGATTACACCTGTGCAGCCAGCACCTGTGCCCCAACATAGAGGAACAGCCTATGCAGCCAGCACCGGCACCGTCTTACGCACCAAGTAAGGCCAAGGAGCAGTGAACCGACAGCGCTTCCAAGAGCGCATATTTTTTTTACCTTTGCACTGCGTTGCATAATTTTTTTATATTGCACTACGATGCATATTTTTTTATATAATATAAAAACCATTGTAAAGTTGAGCGACATTAAAGTTGCCCGATTATCGTGTGGCCTGAAAACCACACAAATAACTAGGCAGGAAAACATGTAAAACATATAAGTTTTAAAGTAAAGTAAATATAAAAAAACACATTAAAATCAAATCTTAAAATTAATTAAATTTAAATTTCACATGAATATTATATATTTTAATGAACAATAATACAAGCAATAAATCCACAGAAAATTACCAAATTAAATACAGTATCCACAATAAATATATGACCAAAACGGGTCTAGTAAATGTTAAAGAAGTGGACTCTACTGCTAATGTAATTAATAAAATTGAGTCTAAAAATATCGACAGCGATCTAACAAACATCTTATTATCAATAATTGTTTGGGGGCTAAGGTTGGGCAGCGAAGCGTGTGTGCTTGTCGCCGCGCCAAGCTTACTCAGCCAGTAGAAGTTGGCATTCACATGCCGACTACTGCAGACCGACCATACGTGGTGAAGAACCACATCCTGCTCGAGGTGCCCCTGCTCTAGACTAAATATGGCGGATCTAGAGAGGACAACTCGAAAAAACCCGTAATCACCGGTGTTACCGTACCGTGCCCCTGTGACGAATGGCACTACGTTAGTGTGTCTTTTAACGGTGGCTTCCGGATACCTGGCACCTCCGGTCGTACAAGTGCCCGATCCGGGGTATGAGGCTCTACCCCGGGGGATACTTCCTTCCTCATTACTCGTGGGACCAAAATTTATGGATACCAAGACCCCAACTACAGCAGGGTGCTCTAGCAGCCCCAAATCGATTGGGGGAGAGGGATGTTGCCAGCTCCATGAAGATGGCAATACTCCCGGCCAACTACCCTGATTGCCTCCTCACCACGGAACAGCTCCACCGCGTTCAGT
>VNJZ01002883.1:0-39134 GCA_008042795.1 Drosophila asahinai | reverse complement strand
TTGGCTGCGTATATAGACCTCATAAAAATATTGACACGAGTGATATCATTAATCAAATATCCGATATAGCGCTATCTTACGCGGACGTTATAATTGCGAGCGATCTGAACAGTAATATGTTACAGGAACATTCTCTCTCTGGAGAAATGCAAGCCATTGGCTTATATTTAGTTAACACGGCAGTCCCTACCCATTATAGCGGAACAAGTAGTACACTTCTGGATGTGTTTTTGTAAGCAATGCAGAAAGAATTCTCTTGTATGACCAAATATCTGTACCTAATTTTTCAAAGCATAACCTCATTTTCCTAAGCTATGACGTATTACCTGACAAAAATGACGAGATTATTACATATAGGGACTTTAGACATATTGATAATAGGGGATTAGACATTGAGTTAAATAACTGTGACTGGAATAGAATATATTCAACGTTATCCGTAAACGAACAGGTACATCAGCTTCAGTCGAACATTGAGTACCTATATAATACGTTTTTTCCTACTAGAAGTAAAATAATCCGATCAAACGACAAACCCTGGTTTAATACGGCTATACAAAACGGAATACTAGAAAGAAATAGGGCTTATAATCGATGGAAGCGTTATAGAACGCAGCAATTATACAATGAATTTTCAAGGCACAGACGTATAGTAAACAATCTCATCTTCAATACAAAACGTACCTCCTTTTCACATAAGTTAAATAGTGCAATATCCTCTAGTCAGTTAAGGAAGCATATTAAGGAAATCGGAATAGGAAAACACAACCCAAAGATAACTGCCGATATAGATGTTAATTATCTTTACAAGAAATTTACGCAACTTAATGTATCAGAAGTCTTAGACAACCCATACCTGAACTCATCGCCAGTAAACTGTGATCATTTATTTGAATTTTTGACATTAATTCTTCCGAAAATATTAAAACATATCACACATAAAATAAATACAGCACTAACGACTTCAACATTTCCAGATGACTGGAAAGTGGCAAAAATTATCCCAATACCAAAAAATGGAAATGAGTACAGGCCAATATCCATACTGCCGTTTTTCTCAAAAGGTTTTGAGAGATTAATGGCCAAACAAATAAACACCTTTCTTGACTTAAACGGAATATTAGACACAAGGCAATCTGGTTTCCGTAAGAACAGAAGTTGTACGACAGCAATACTAAAAATAGTAGAGGACATACGAAACAAAATAGATAACAGTGAGGTAACTTTTTTAACACTCCTTGACTACAGTAAAGCACGGGTAACCACGAAATACTTTTAAGTAAGCTTAAAAACCTGAGTAATTTTTTAAATACGGCTGACAAATTAATCAGATCCTACTTGACTGGCAGAAAGCAGGCTGTTGTAGCAAATGGGAATGAGTCGGACTTGGTATCTATTAGCCGGGGGGTCCCGCAGGGATCCGTGTTAGGACCGCTTTTATTCTCCCTTTATGCAAACGACCTTCCAAAAACCTTATTAGCATGTAATGTACACATGTATGCTGATGACGTACAAATGTATGTTAGTCGTCCTTTCAGTAAAATTCATGATTGTGTTGATTTATGTAATGCTGACCTATCGCGTGTCTCAGAATGGGCTAAAGTCAATGGATTAGCTAAAAACCCCTCTAAATCGAAGTGTCTTATAATATATAAAAGAAAGTTACAAACGGAACATTTTGACAAACTTATTATAGACAATCAGACAATTGACTATGTTGAAAAGGCGGATAATCTGGGAATAACTTTTAATAGGACTTTAAATGGACTGATGAGGCATCTTAGAGTAACGAAATCTTTTCTGCCTGCAATAACAAGATATTTGGTAGCAAAATCCTTCTTAATAACAACACTGGCATATAGAGAGGTATAGAGATATATGGAAATACTGATATGGCCAGTCAACAAAAGATAAAAGTATCGTTTAATAATATATCTTGATTCGTTTATAATATAGGACGATTTGACCATGTTACCGTTTATACAAACAAGCTACTTAATATGCAATATAAAAGCCTGATTCAATTAAAAATATTAAAGCTTTTGCACAAAGTTATATCAACCAAGCAGCCATCATACCTATTTGATTTATTGAACTTTGCATCGCATAGGCGAACAAAAAACTTAAAGAATATTAGATGCAAACTTGAGAGTTCTAAAAAGCATTTCTATTACAACGATATAATACTCTGGAATAATTTACCACATCATATAAAAGTAATAACAAGCACACACAAATTTAAAACTAGTTTAATGGAACACTTTAAAATATTTAAAATATTTAATACAAACAAACACTGTACTGTACAATGAATTGTTAATCACACATTTTTTTTTTATTTTTTTTATTTATTCATTTTATTAAAGTCTTTCTTTTTATATAAATTTAAATTGTAAATTAGTATTAAGTACCAAATTTTTGAAAAATAATGAACGCTGTATAGTGACTAGTGCATTAAATTAAGGATATTATAATACTTGTAGCACTAGGAAGTAAGCAATAATAAAGATAAAGATAAAAAAACCGGTGTTACAACTGTTATTGTGGGCTTAGGTGCCTGGCATACAGTACATACTTAAACTGTCTGCCTTGTGTCGCCGCAACTAGAACATGAACCAGTTGGACTAAAGATGGTGCACATGAGGGTCTGAAGACTCTGTCAAATACTCAAAGACAAATTGGCCGCAGGAGCGAAGGAGTGAATTTCCTCATAACGTGCGGTTCCAAGTACCGGGTCACTAATATAGACACATACACAGAGCGAGAGAGGAATACAGAAAGAGCGAGTGGCGACGATGAATGCAAAGAGAGAGAGTGACCAAGAAGTTAAAAAGCAGCGGAAAAGGCTGGACAAAAGCAGAAGTATAGAAGAAGCAGCGGACAAGGCTGGAAAAAGCAGAAATATGGATGAAAAGGCTGGAGAAAAGCAGAATTAAAGAAGAAGCAGGGGAAAAGGCTTTAGAAAAGCACAACAAGAAGCAGCGGATGGGCTGGATAAATGCGGAAGTTCAAAAGCAGCGGAACAGGAAAAACAGAACGTGAAGGACCAAGATAATTGTATTTGGTATCGGCATTGGTGCTTGCAGTCAAAAACGTGTTGGCCAGGACTGGAACACGGAGTGTGTTCAGACGAAGACAACCAGGTGGTTCCAATTAAAGACGGTAGCTGTGCGCAGAAGGTTTTAAGAGCAGACGAAAACGACCAGGTGCGTGTGACTCTATAGAGAGCGAAGTGTGATCAGATGTTTTGGTATTCCAGTTCAAAAGCAGGGCTGTAACTGCATTTACATTTTGATCGAAGAAACTAGAAACTAACGAAAATATTGTCATTGTATTACCTGTAATTTCAAACAGATTACATTCGTAAAATGGAGAGAGACGAGATCTTGGCGTTGCGAGTGGAAGAATTGCGACGGAAGCTGTCAGAGCTGCAATTGAATACAACCGGATTGAAAGCAGATTTACAATAAAAATTAATATACTATTATGGTTTGATCGACGAGGGTGAGTGATTCCCAGTTTTCAGGATTAAGTGCACCAAATATAGATCATGGGATAGAATAGTTGGAAGATTGTGCAGCTACTGTAGAGTTAAGCAAGTTGCAGCAGTTAGTTTAAGCAAGGCAGTTACTTTGCGGTGCAAAAATGTTTGTGCGCAGTCAAAGAAACAAGGGATTAGGAAAGCTTGAAGTTAGCCTTGTTACAGGAGTTTTGAATTCAGGTATCTACTCCAGAGATTAATCAAAAGTCAAGAGGCGCATCAAAGCCAGTAAGCAAGTGTAATTTTCAGGGCAGTAAGGCTGCGAATAAAGAGGTGAAGATCCTTCACACAAGACGAGAGATTGTCCTGTGAGACACAAGTGTTTCAAATGTAATCATCGAGGGTATCGAGCAGCGCAATGTCGGGCTGGGGCGCAAGTCCAAACAGAGGAACCCACAAATGTTGTTCAGGCGGAGAAAGTCGTTACAAAGCAAGTTCGTGTACCATTTGCTTGTAGACTGGAGTTGAAATCGGTTTTTTGCTCAAATGTTGAATGCAAAGAACTTGTTGATACAGGCGCAGAGCTTTGCTTGATGCGTATGCGTGTATTTTTGAAACTAGGCGTAAGACTTTGGCAGTCTAATGGGTCGGCAAAGAGTTTTGCCGGGCATTGGAGAAAGTCAGGTGCTGACATCTGACAGTTTTAAAGCAGCAGTCTAGATTGATGGTATTGCAATATTAAACGAATTTCATGTAATTCCAGACGAGCATATGAAGTTCGATGTTATTTTGGGCACAACAATTTTGAAAATGCCAACATGAGGTCTCAAAGAAAGGAACTGTATTTTCGAAAAGAATTCAGTGTATTCAAGCTTGTACTGAAATAGGATCAGATGAGAATATAGGGAAAGTTCGTGCATGCAGCTGATAGACGAGAGAGCCTGTGGCTGTTAAGCAAAAGATTGCAAGTCAGGTTTGGTAATTAAACTAAATCATTTAAGCAAGGGTGTCACTTCAAAGGTCAAGTTCATGGTTGGGTGCCATAAGCCGAAAGGAATCTAAGCTCGCCAATGGAGATGAAGATTTTATTGACAGATGAGTTGATCAAAGACGTTTAGCTTATTGTGATAAAAAAAATAGTCGATGATCAGGTGCAGGAGTGGATTCAGAAAGGAATAATTAAGCGAAGTTAGATTTTGCTTTGCCTGTCGTTTTGGTAGATAAAAAGAATGCTGCGATTATCGCAAACTGAACAAAATATGGTTAGGGATAACTTCCCATCAGCACACATGGATTGCGTCATTGAAAACTGCAAGGTGGTGCAGTTTTTACCACACTTGACTTGACCAATGGAATCTTCCATGTCCCTGTGTTACCAGAATCCCAGAAGTACTTTCGTTCGTCACAATGAGTGGGCAGTACGAATTTATGTTTGTACCCTTCGGTATCGCGAACGGTGTTTACCAGGTATATTATGGCGGTCCTGCGCGATTTGGTAAAAAATGAGGATGCATTAGAATACAAGGATGATGTTATCATCGTTATAGGGCTATGACACAGCGCACAAGTTTTTATTTATTGACGACCTCATTAGAACCTTGTTTGGTACGGATTTTTATACCCGGTAACCTTAGGGTACGAGGGTATTATAAGTTAGTGCTAATCGAGAATGTATGTAACAGGTAGAAGGAGGCATCTCCGATGGTGATGAGCATCACCACACGAGTCGATTTAGTCATGGCCGTCTGTCCGAGCGTCCGTGTTGGTAAACAGATCTCAGAGACTATAGGAGCTAGAGTTACCAACTTTGGTGACAACATTGGAATCTGTTTGTTTTAAAATTTGGCCACGCCCATTTCCGCCCCCGAAAATCGTATAAAACTTTATACAAGCTATAGTCGGAATTTTTGGCTGAATGTAAATGATTAAAATAAAAAAGTAAGAAACAATAAAGCTTTTGTGTATGCTTATTTTTCTTCTTCTGAGCGACCACAAAGGCAGTAGCGAAAAAAGTGTTGTGTGCTTTCGGGCGCAGTATTCAATCGTAATGCAGCTGCGTACAGCTGCAGAATTTATCTATTTGAACGTTGCTCAACATGTTCCTAGCATCATTTCACTTTTTTGAATGTTGCTGAACATGTTTTAGGCAACATTTGTCAACATTTGGTTTATTCCATGTCCGTGTACTATTTAATTTCACGCACAATCCTTTAAGTACCCGGTATCTTACAGTCGGTCACACTTGACTTTAGTTTTCTCACTTGTTTTCGTAAGCGACTACGGGCACACTGACTTAAAAGATAAACAAAAGAACTCCAAAATGTCGAAACCTGCTTTTACCTAGGAAATTACCGATTATTAATTTGAAAGTGTGAAAGGGAACGAATTCATTTATTTTTTTCTGATTAAAAAATATCCATGGCACCCACCATGTTAGTGCACATGTAGAGATCGGACCAATCAGTCCGATTTATTATTTTATTTTTTTATTTTTTTTTATTTGACGTTGATGCACTACGGTCAGTACACTCAAGTGGCCCTTCGAAACCAAGCACGTGCTTGTTAGGGTTAGGTGTTAATAGGCGCGAAAGAAAAGTATAGTAAAAAGAATGCGAGGAAACTACCCTCCACCATATAGACAAATAGCGCGCAGCTTGATTGCTATCTTGCATGTGTACTAAGTGGGATCAGATTAATGTTTTTAGTTTAGAAGGGCTATCTACAGCTGAGGTTATTTTGTACAAATCATTATAATTTGCATATAAAAATTTGCACAATTTGCACATAAAGGGTTCATGTATTTCATATGATGTTCTGCAGTGGTGCAAAACTAAAGGCAGGTAGGATCTAGGGTTCTACATGGTACGTGGAAATTCAACTGACCCAATAGATCGCTGCTTTCCACGTTACCACGGACCAGGTTCCACATAAAGACAATGTCTAGCATCGTTTTACGGCTTGCTAAGGATAAGTCTTCTAGATTAAGATGGCAACCTAAAGTTTGCATTCCAGTTTAAGCCAAGAAGAGCAAAAAGAAAAAAGTTCTCTTGAACTGACTCAATGCGTTTGCTGTGGACGTCCCACTAGGGACTCCAAACGCAAGCTCCATATTTTAAAATAGGACGAACTAACGAATTGAATAAATTCTTCGTGACATAGGGGTCATCGAATTCCTTCGACCACGGTGAAAATATCCAAGCACACCCCTGGTTTTATTTACAACGCACGAAATATAATCAATAAACTCCAGTTTTGGATCTAGATGATTTGGGTATCGTAAACTAGAGTGATCCTTTCCAAAGATCAGCAGTTCAGCGTATAAGTCGCAAGCTTGGGAGAGACACCTGAAAGTGTCATCAGCTTGCATGTGGAGCCATTTAGGTTTAATAAGTTTGCAGTGCACCATTTTTTAAAGTTATTAAGGGGTGATGTTCTTGCCCCTCTAGACTTTGCCTCTGTGATCATAACGTAAGATGGGTGACCAAACAAAATAACCTACGTACACCGGTAGAAAACATGACTGGAAAACTAGGAATGCAGACGTTTTGCTCGCTTCGGATTTTAGTGAAACGGCATTACCCCCTTCTTTGGTCATTGTTTTATCAAAGAATTTTTATTTATGACCCCTTACGTCCTTTTAGGAAGTCCCTAGGGAAAACATGCTAGCTGAAGGCAAGACGATACTAAATTTAAAACATTATTAAATTTAGTTCCTTAAACTAAAAGCATTTTAGTAAATTATGAATAAAGAGTAAAAATGGACAAATGTGGTTCATAAATATTTTGATTAAATGAAAATATTAAATTAAAAAGCAATTCAATTTGAGCCGTAATTTCTCATAGTGCACGGCAACGCAATGCAAATTCCAAACAAATGAGAGGAAGTAATTAATTCTTTTTCTTTTTGATTAAACATACAAAGTGAGTTCCAAAATAAACAGGATTTCAAAAAAAAAAAAAAAAGGTTTTTCGGCAAAATCAATTTATTTTATTCAAAATAGTCACCTTCTGCTTTAATACAGCGTTTTGCACGGTCCAAAAGCATGTCGAACGAGTGTTTTAGCTCGTTGCCCGGTATGGCCGCCAGTATGCCGGTGCAAGCCTTTTGAATGGCCTCTACGTCTGCATAACGCTTTTCTTTCATCGGCAAATGCATTTTTCCGAAAAGGAAATCGGAAATCGAAGTCGCACGGTGCCGTATCAGGTGAATACGGTGAGTGGTTGATGGTTAAAATGTGATTTTTGGTCAAATAGTCGGACACAAGCGTCAATCGATGCAACAAACGCCAACTCCCATCTTCGCGATATTCGGGCCGAACACGTCGAATGCGGCGCACCAAACGCTTCAAAACTCCAAGGTAGAATACCGCATTAACGTTTTGGCCGGGTGGAACAAATTCTTTGTGGACAATAGCCTTGGAATTAAATTATAAAAACAAATCAGTATTGTCTTCACTTTTGACTTCTCCAGGCGCGATTTTTTGGGCTTCGGCTCGTCGTCATTTATGTCCTCACGACCACTTTGAAAACGTTGAAACCACTTGTGCTCTCTGCTACGGGATAGGCAATCGTCGCCATAAACTTGTTTCATCAATTGAAACGTTTTGGTAAAAGTTTTACCAAGTTTAAAACAAAATTTAATGTTGGCTCTTTATTCGAAGCTCATTTTCGCACCGATGACAAAAACATACTGACACTTAAAACGCAATAACACCACTTCCAATAGATGAAATGTCATGAAATTTTTACTGGAAGTCGATAAACGATAGCAGATTCTAACGCACCAGTTGACATATAGATGGCGTCACTAGAGGGCGCTAGATTAAAAAAGCCCTGTTTACTTTGGAACTCACCTTGTATGTTCGATAGACTATTTTTTTGAAATTTTTACAAAAATATATGAGGGCACAAAACTTTTCGTATCGACAAATAATTCAAATAGATTGTTTTATTGCCATTTTTATTATTGCTCTAATAATTTTACCACTGGCCACATGTCATAGGTTTTGTTGGGAGCTAATTTGGCTCAGCACTCACCGATAAAATAAATCCAGCGAAGAAAGCGCTTTCCCGCGTAGATGCAGTGGTTGCTGTTGGCTGTTGGGGCAAAAGTATATAAATTTAAAATTTCCTTGGCGACGAAAAATTGTCTTTCCTCTCACTCTTCTTTTCTCCTTTTTTTCTAATCCATCACAATGTACTTCCGAACGCTCACTTCCTTTAATTTGTCTCTTCACAGATAATTCCTAATTATATTTACTTTAATTTACGATCATTAAATGTTAATTTAATCTACTCTTAACGGCGTCAGTTGCTTCTCAGCTCTGAGCATTTACGCAATTTCACAAAAAATTCGGGATGACCACACAAGCCGAACTGCCGCCTTCGGGGAAATTTCCCGGTACTTTCTTTAGGGCGGAAAAATTTTAGAAAATCCCTGCCATGCAGGTTTTGGGGCCGTTAGACTCGGACTGAGATTCCTCAGCAGAACGGAACAGCAGGAAAGGATTGAAGACAAAAAAAAAACTCGACTTCGCCTATGCATTGCGCGCCAGCAAAAGAGAGGGAGCGATTAACAGTTTCTACTGCCGCTGCGCAACCGCCATGAACTTATTGAGGCATCCCTGTCCCTTTTCTCCTTTTCCGCATCACTTTTCAACAATTTCTCCGGCTCTTAATAAAAATCAACTTTACCGCACAGCCTCCAAAATTGAAAAGACCGCAAGCCACGCCACTCAGCAAGCGGGAACCTAGATCGGGCCTCCCGAAGACCTATTCCTTTCGGGTGAAAGGTTGACGTTTGGGTCTGTTAATTTCTCTTACTTTCCTCGCGTCTAACTTATCTCTCCTGATCTGACCACTGGATGGCGCCTCATCTTCCCAAAGCTCCTCCTATTCATTCCTAGCCATGAGTCCCAGGTGGCGCCACTGACCGCTATACCAAGCGTTACAAAATACCCCCGGCCAAAGATCAGATTTGTGGAGGGATGAACCAAGGCTGATCCCAACTAGCTTGGATCAGCTATTGCTTTAAATCCTTAGCATGGTAACGACCAACCAAATGTCATTAAAGATCCCCCAGCTTCCTACCTTCTTGCGAATTCTAGTCTTTATATATGCAGGGCCCAGTTTAGAACTGTATCCACCTCCTGACCTTCCACATAAGACACCTCCCTGGAACGCAGATTATATTACGCTCGTTCTACGCATTTTGCTTACTTCTTACTTCACTTCGCATGCCTTACTGCGGATCAAATCCAGAGAATCTTCTCGCGAGAACACCGCCGACCTATCCACCAGCATATGCAAAGCTCTTAACAGCTTGAAAGTCGAACCTGCAGATAAATAGTTCTTCACGAAAACCATATAGTACGGCGAAGTGCCGAATGGACAGCTGACCGTAGAGCACAACAAATGCTGCTGAGCTGTACATCCCAATCTTTCTGATCCTTACGAACATATGAATGATTGACCCGTTCTGAGGCATTAGCCAGCGGAGAATATACTGCGGTGAGGGTATGAGATACTTTGTATTCACGCAAGAACTTTTGGAACGCCTCAGATTTATTTTGCGAACTATTCTCAGACACAATGGTCTCTGGTACCCAGAACGTGTGGAATAGATCCTGCTGAAGGTAACGTATCACCACGTCTGCAGTAAGTTTTTTAACTGCCTTCAAAAACACAAATGTTGTATAGTGATCCAGAGCAATAAAAATGCCTATGTGCCCACTTTGTGACCGGGGATAATGTCCCAGAAAATCGACATAGAGCCTCTGGAAAAAACGCTGGGACTCTGGAGCTTTACCCATCGGCGGACGCTGAATGCTATTTGGTGCTTTAGTCATCTGGCACGTGCAACAAGCTTGAATATACCTTCTGACATCGTTTATTAGCCCGGGCCAGATATAATACCGTCGCACCCTTTCCAGAGTTTTATGCATGTCTCCATGGGACGCCAATGGATCATCATGAGCCTTCTTTAGAACCTCAGGCACTAGCTTACATGGAACCCATAATTTCCAGTTAACATTATCAAGTAATGAATCCCCTGTGGCATGATCTGTTCTACGATACACCAAATTGTAAGCTACCTTCAGATCTGGAAGTTGGTCCCCATTTGCTTTTACTTTTTCAACTAGGTCACAATATTCTTCGCTTTGGAACTCCGGAGAGTCGAACTCCATTAGCAACCCTTGATTTGCATCTATAGCAGCTATCTCCTCCTCATTCACTCTTGACAATGCATCGGGTACCACATTCAACCTTCCGCTGCGATGCTCGATGTTTGTTACGTCGGTGGTGTCGTGGTGCCTCAGACCTTGGAGGACATAGGACTGAGGAAGTGTCTGTCTGTCTTTCTGTCCACATTGCCCCGCAAGCATATTTATGCTTGATCGTGAAAACGATCGGGCTATGTTTTGGCCGATTTCCCTCCCCATTCGCAAACTTCGTGCGCCTTTGGATCGTCGCGGGCCGTGCAATACGATCCCCTTTTGTCCATGTCGTTCGTCAAAAGTTATGTCATTTTCTTGACCCAGTCTTCCAGTTGTACCAATGCCACCCCCTTTTAATGGGTTTCTACCAATGCATTTTGTTGGTTTAAGTTCACATTACAAGTTTATTATAAAGGTCGTTCAAATGTGTATTGGACATTAAAATGTGTTATAGCTATTCTGAATTGATTTAAATTGTGTAATTAATATTTAGGTGTATTTAGAACGTAGTGTATTTTGGGAAGCTAATATTTTGTTCATATGGTAGATAATATATATGAAGGCACGATTATATATATCTATAAATATGTCTGGTAGTATTGGGAAAAATGTCCCGTTGACTCACCCTCTGTTATTCCATCGTTGAGAGCTCTCGTTCCGGAGTTGAGGTTTTATTGGTTGGAAAGATTAGGCAGAATTAAGCTTATATACATATATTATCGTACTGTGTTTTGGGGTTGGAAATTCACTAAATGCCCAAAATTTTGCGTAATGATTCTCAACTCATTAAAAAAATATAAAAAAGTGTATTAGTGTATGTGGGTTTTAAATTAAACACAAAAAAAAACTTAAAGAAAAATAAGTACAAAAGCTAAGAAGCACGGTGAGCGGAGTGACCGCTGGTCATTTGACGATGGTGTCGTCTCCACTTTGTCAGAGACACGACGCGGTTATAAGAATCTCAGTGAGGGCTTGTTGGTTTTGACTTCCCTTGGTACTGATAAACCGGTGGCTTTTATACCAAAGACTGTGCCAAATTTCGCCTAGGAATCACCGGAATGAAACACAAAAGTGTTCTCACCTAGTGGCATCAATTCCCCTCTTTTCGCCTATTGGCTGGAGTTATATTTGGGTAGTCTTCGTTCTAAGGTTTGATAGTTCAGCAAAATCTGCGGTGCTGGGTTGCAGCTGATTGCATGGCCCAATTTGGCGAGTTTGGGCCATGTCATCTGGTCGAGCCACATTTTTGTGCAATCTTGCCCGTGTTGATTTGCTAGCGTACTAGCGCATTGGCTATTCTTGTTTTTCTTCCGTGTTAACCAATTGACTCACGTCGGCCCTAACCGGCGCACTGTGGCTCATTTTACGAAAGCTCGTTGCAAAAGTCGGATTTTTCGTTATTGAATTTAGCAAATCTTTTGATACCATTCAATTAGGAATTGATCAAGCTATTCAAAACCAAAATTTTATAATTTACAATTTTTTTTTAGTATTTATAATTGCTACTCAAAGTTTGATAATTTTTCTGTAGTTGCAAAAAGGTAAAAAACTAGCTAAATCGATAGATTTAAATTAATTTTTCTAAAAAAGTAGTTGAGTTCAAAAAAAAAAAAATATTTTTCTGCTTTAAGGAATCAATTTTAAACCTGAATTAAAAAGAAAATGGAATTTTTTTTTCGTACTTCTATTTTATTCAGATTTTTTAATATAAGTCTTTTTTTTCCCTATTTTAAATTTTTAGTGGAAAATAAAAAAAAAAAAATGCCATATTTCGCCGAGCTCTAGATAATACTAAAAATTAATGGAGATATTCAACTAACAAACAAAAAAAAAAACCATTGCTACAATTGTGCGCATTTCGAGATTTTGATAATTGTTTATATCAAACCATGCTACCAAACGGTAAGGCAGCAAAAAGTATAGCTTCAAGTACCGGAGTTGCAAAAAAAATAATATTTTTTTTGTCAATTTTTTTTTACGCAAATTTTTTTTTTATTTATAGAATGAGTATACAAAAAATATGTTTAATCATTTAAATTTTTAAGTTCATTGATTCCTATAAAAAATGTATTTTTATAGTAAAAAATCAAAAGTTTTAGTTTGCCGAACAAATTACGCCTCTTTTGGTGGGCGTAACCTAAAAAACGTACTACCTAATTTTTTTTGGAGATTTGTAAATTATTATAAAAAAAAATTAAGTAGATACCTTTAATAGATCAAAAGTTATTAATTTTGCAACGTGTTTTGAGAAAACGAGCCACTGTGCGGCGTACGTAACATGTTGAAATTAAAACCTTGTAATTTTAATGGCCATCGAGCCAACCTGGAATGCAAATCCGTTTGTGTCATTGGTCATTTTAGGGAAACATGATCCGTGATCACCTTAAAACTATGTCCTTCTACATAAGCTCGAAATCGTTTTATGCAAATAATGGTTGCTAGGCACTCCTGTTCTGTCACTGAATAGTTTTTTTGAGCCTTGTTCAGTTTCTTTGACACAAATGCTATTGGGTACTCATCTCCTTCAGCCGATTTTTGCACTAGGACTCCTCCTACACCTGAGTTACTGGCATCACACTGAATGTAAAAAGGTTTGCTGAAATCTGGGCTGTGCATCACTGGGGCAGAACACAACATCTCCTTGAGCTTATTAAAAGCCCTTTCTCTCTCCTCCGCCATTACAAACTTTTTCCTCGGCTTTATTAATCTCAGATCAGCTGATACTGAGGCAAAATTGCTAATAAATTTCCTATACCATCCCAAGAAAACGTCGCAAAGCTTTGAGGGACTGGAAACTTTTTCATGGCAGATATTTTGTCGGGATCCGTTCGGATAACGCCTTCCCCAGACAATATGGCCTAAATATTTGACCGTTCGTATGCAGAATTTGCATTTCTCGACATTAAGGGTTAGGCCAGCTGTTTTGATAAGGCCCGCGACCAGACTAAGAACCCTAATATGTGCCTCAAAAATATCTGACACAATCAGTTAATCATCCAGATACAATAAAACCTCATTTCTGAGATGAGCTGGAATAACCTTATCCATTAGTCTGGTCATAGTCTGGGAGGCGTTCGTGAGGCCGAATGGCATGACTCTGTATTGGTAGAGGGGCTTTCCTGGAATGGTAGAAGCAGTTTTATCTCGCGATGCAATAGGCATCTTTAAGATCGAGAGTCAATATAAACATTGCCTTGGGAAGCCGCCCCAAGATATCATCTATTTGTGGCAAGGGCTATGCATCCTTTTTAGTGACTGCATTCACCTTTCGGCTATCTTAACAGAGACGGATTTTTCCGGGTTTCTGTAATACTATCGGCGAGGACTACGCACTATCTGACTCCTCTATTACCGTCAAACTTACCATCCGGTCAACCTCTTGATAGAGCAGCTTTTCAATGGCCGGAGAAAGAGGAAAATGCCTCTTTTTCACTGGCTTTGCATATGCAACATCGATCGAATGTGAAATAAAACTCGTCTTGCCCAAACCAGATACCACGCACGACGGAAAATGCTTCACCACGGTTTTAAGGATCTCTTCTTGACTTTCGAAAAGGCTATGCGACTCAGGCGCTATTTCGCTGATGTTCATGCTGTATGGCAGTAAATCAAATGCCTGCCAGAAATCTAACCCCAAATAAAGATCCTGACTAAGGCTTGGAATAATGTGAAACTCCAACTCCCTAGTATCGTCCTTGTACTGCACAGGAGTTTTGAGACGGCCAATTATCTCCTGCTTCTTTCCATCAGCAGTACTTGATACTGTTGCTACTCGTTTAAATGGAACTAGGCTTAAAATAACCTGCTCGGCTAACTTTCCACCTATTACACTCATGGCTGCTCCTGTATCAAAATGCCCTAATACCACTTGGTCTAAACGCACTTCGGCACAGGGGCGCCTATCAGACTTTTTTTTACCGAATGGCATTTATGGTTTTAGCTGCCCGCCAGAATGCTCTCATCCTATTTGAATTTATTGATTTTTTTCTCGGACTTATTGGTTTCGGACTTAACACAAGCTGATTCGCCATCACAAGTTAGGATTATCTACTACTAATGCTGAAAATCGATTTTTACTGTTTCTGCTCTGGGCTCGCCGACTTCTGACGCTGAACACACGAGAGCTGACGAGGCTCATGTGTTCATGTTGGGGTTTTTTTTGACATTTTGCGCACGATGGTTTGTAGGTATTGGGACGACCGCAGCCGAATCACAATATTTTGCGTTTGCCCTCGCAATCCTGATACCTATGACCCTCCTTGCGACAATTCTAGCAGATTAATGCCATAGGACCTATTTCTCCTTGGTTTTCTACCTCTGTAAATTCAGTGTCGTCATCGGATTGAGCTTCCTCTACCAATTTAGGCACACTCTTTCGGAAAGGGATATTCTTTTGGTAGCTACAGTTTCGCTTTACGTCATCTAGAAATCTTTCCCTTAGCCGACAAATTTCGCGAAGATGATCAACACTATCCACGGTGACATTCAGCAATTCATGTCTAATTTCTGGTCTTAAATTTCTTCTCAAAATCTCTACAAGTTCTGGCTCTTTAATTTGCGTCTTCAAGCCATCCATTAGCTGCACGATTGCATCGTAAAAAGTATCAAAATGTTCCCTATCTTTTTTTTTCCTGTCACGGATCGCTTCTTTTATGTCGATATCGGCAGATAATGGCAGAATTGCTTTCGCAATGCATAAATTAGCGCATCCCATGTCACCATTCTGACCGACTTGTGAAACCACCAATAGAAATCGCGCGCTTTCCGTCAAATAACATACTAGCGTTACTGTATAAGGCCGGAAAATTTCCTTCAAGCGTCTGGGGAGTGAGTGCCTCCACTCGGTATATGAAATTGTCAACCGTCAGACCTTCTTGGTTGCCGCTAAACCTAGGCTTCCAACTGTTAAGAATCTGACCAAAGCTATCAGGACGTTGAGAGAGATCAGGGCCATTCTTTCTTGCCGTTTCGCGCCCCGAGCCAGTCATGATACTTGTCGGCCCACCAACCTGGAAGTTCACTGTTTCAAACTGCCGCCTAACATCGACTTCGTCCGGAACAGAGGGGCGTGCTGGAAAGTGGGCAGCGATATTTGTCTGTATGAGTTGCGCCATCTTTTCGGACAATTGAGTAAGCAACTCGTTTTGCATAGCTTTGACTTGCTGCGCAACCATGGTCCCTAATGCTTGCTGCGAACCGGATGCTTCTTTATTAGTTGGCCCAGCAGATCCTGATGGCTTATTTTGTCGCTTCTGTTGCCGTGTATCATGGGATGCGGCCTTACAAATCGGACAGAGATTACTGGTATTAGCATGTGCCTCGCAGCAGGCCTTATGAAACTCGTGACCACTTTTCTATCCTTACAGTCTGATCCTCTACCAGGCTCCTATCACTCAACTGCCCCTTCCATTGCAGCGTACTTGTAGGCTTTAAAATATCAGATAGCTGTGGATTGCCCTTTGTAAACAAACAACACGAAAGAGAACAAATTAAAATCATTTATTTGCCTTCAAGCATAGCTTCTTCCCTAGCTCAACCTAACCGTATGTTTTCCAGACTAATGTGAGACGAGAAACAGAAAAAAGTAAACACCGAACAACAAGTGCAGCAGCTAATTAGCTATGTAATGAATAAAAATACTCAAGCAAACGCTTATGTCTTATGCTTTACCTTCCCCTGCCCTCTACTATTATGAACTGGCATATTGTTCTGTCCATCACCCGTGGCCAGTTGAACTCTTCTAAAAGAGCTTGATCTGTTTTTCCAAGCGTTTAATTAACTTAATATGTGACAAATGTGGTTCATAAATATTTAGATTAAATGAAAATATTATATTAAAATGCAATTCAATTTGAGCCGTTATTTCTCACAGTGCACGGCAACGCAACGCAAATTCAAAACCAATTTGGTACAAATGAGAGGAATTAATTAATTCTTTTTCTTTTTGTTTATACATATGTTCAATAGACTTTCTTCTGGTAATTTTTACGAAAATATATAAGAGCACAAAACTTTTCGTATTGACAAATAATTCAAATATATTGTTCTATTGCCATTTTTATTATTGCTTTAATCATTTTACCCCTCGCCACATGTCATGTCAATGGGAGCTAACTTGACCTAGCACTCACCCCCCTAGGGGGTGGGTGTGTTTTTTTGTTCTTTTCCTCTCTTTCTGCCGGTGGACTCCGCTTGCGATGATGAAAAAGCTGGAAGACAGTACAAAGGTGACAAGCCATTGGTAACAAACCATATCGACAACGTTGGCCCAATGGAGTTAACCAAAAAGCTCTATAATCATATTCCCGTAATTGTTGATGCGTTTTCCACGTACGTATAGTTATATCCAACACGGAGCACTGGGGTTGAGGAATTCTTAACTAGCTTGGAGCGTAAGGCAATCAATTTTGGCAGCCCGTAGAGGATCGTTTCCGATCAAGGAGCTGCGTTTATTTTGGACATGTTTAAGGAGTATGTTACATCGGTGGTGTCGTTGTGCCTCAGGAGGACATAGGGCTGAGGAAGTGGCAGCCCGGATAGCAGACACGATTTATGAAGCTGAGCTTGCCGGATTTGGGGTGGGTTCTTTGGACGCCACTATCCTCTCCAAACGTAATCAGAACAATTATGTATGTCCCTGAAAAATATAAGAAATCGTTCGTCAGTCTGCCTTTCTGTCCACATTGCCCCGCAAGCGGATTTATGCTTGATCGTGAAAACAATCGGACTATGTTTTGGACGTTTTTCCTCCCCATTCGCAAACTTCGTGCGCGTTTGGATCGTCGCGGGCAATACGATCCCCTTTTGTTCATGTCGTTCGTCAATAGTTATGTAATTTTCTTGACCCAGTTTTCCATTTGTACCAATGCCCCCCTTTTAATGGGTTTCTACCAATGCATTTTTGTTGGCTTAAGTTCACATTACAAGTTTATTATAAAGGTTGTTCAATTGGGTATTGGACATTAAAGTGTGTCAAAGGTGTTGTTGTTATTGCTAGTGTAATTGATTTAAATTGTGTAAGTAATATTTAGGTGTATTTAAGAATACAATTTATCTTTTGAAGCTAATATTTTTGTCATATAGTATGTAGTGTATATGGGGGCACGATTCTATATATATATAAATATTTCTGATAATATTGGGAAAAATGTCCCGTTGACTCACCCTCTGTTATTCCATCGTTGAGAGCTCTCGTTCCGGAGATGAGGTTTTATTTGTTGGAAAAGTTAAGTAGAATTAAGCATATACCATATATATATAATATCGTGCTGTGTTTTGGTGTTATAAATTCACAAAATTTTTCTTTATGCTTTAAAAAAAACACATAAAAAATAAGAAGTGTATTGGTGTATGTGGGTTTTAAATTGTAAAGTATTAAACACAAAAAAAAACGTAAAAAAAAATAAATATAAAAGCTAAAAAGCTCGTGGAGCGGAGTGAGCGCTGGTCATTCGACGATGGTGTCGTTTCCACTCTGTTTCACTTTCCGGTGGGTAGAGAGACGGGTGTACACTTGTATGCGCACTTGTATATATATATATTTATTTTTTTTTTCGTTAAACGGAGTCACTGCAGTGTAAGTTTTTTTTTTCTCATAAATTTTATTTGTTAATATTTGTTGTTTGTTTATTTTTATATGTTTATAAGCTATATTATTGGTGCAGATTCCGGGACATCCTTCAGGCGGTTACTTATGGTCGCAGGACCAGTTGTTGGCGAGGGACACTACTTTTTCCAGTTCGTGGCGACGGTCGCGATGTCCCTAGATCACCCTCTTGTAGGTGCTAAGTCCTTTGAGCAAAAAGAGGACAATCAGCAATCCTGCGATGAGCTGAAGTACTTGGTAGACCTGCACGATTTCGTCCTTGTGGTCGACAAATTCTATTATATTAATGACGTTGGCCGTGCTGTCATCAACTTTGGAAGTTTTCGAGCCCATTGTCCTTGTAGTCACTAGTCTTCGGCACTTGGTTAATGAAAGCTACGGTATTACCACTGAACTCCGAACTTGACGTTTTTCAAGACTTTTGGCGGGTTTTCCAAATCAGAGACGTGGCGCGGTTACAAGAATCTCCACGAGGGCTTGTTGAATTTGACTTTCCGTGGTACTGGTAAACCGGGATCTTTTATACCAAAGACTGTGCCAAATTTCGCCTAGGAATCACCGGAATGGAACACAATAGTGTTCTCACCTAGTGTCATCCATTTCCCTCTTTTCGCCTATTGCCTGGAATTATATTTGGGTCGTCTTTGGTCTAAGGTTTGATAGTTCAGCAAAATCGACGGTGCTAGGTTGCAGGTGATTGCATGGCCCAATTTGGCGAGTCTAGGCGGTGTATCTGCCAGAGCCAAATTTTTATGTAATCTTGCCCGTGTTGATTTTCTAGAGCACAAGCGCATTGGCTATTCTTGATTTACTTTCGTGTTAACTAAATGACTCCCGTCGGACCTAACCGGCGAACATAATAAGTACTGCGAAAGGTAAAATAATCAGTACTTGCTAATTGCAACCAGAGTTCCCACGGGAAATGACTAGGTAGAGCGCATGCATAAGATTGTAGTCTAAGCTGAGTCAGGAAAATTCACGATGCTGGTACATGCATATAGACAGGGTACAGCAGAATATTAATAATACTGAGCCGAGGAGTATGAAAGTTTCTGCGTTCAAGCTGATAACAGAACTAGGTATGCGTGTTGTTTATAATGTAGAGTTTAAGGAACTTACTTAGGAGTGCTTGATTTCCGAGATAGATGTTGAGAAGGAGCAGTTGCGTAGAAATACTATATTCAGAATATCCAAGCAGAAAACAAAGAGGCTTTTGGCTCTAAGGGAAGATTGAAAGAAAGTTTGAACCTCATGATCAAAATCATGATCCTCTAAAACGCACACAATATGGTACAGGACTGAAGTTAAAAATAAAGTATTTAGGGCCACATAAATTAGTCAAAATAAGCAATCATGCGTAATGGTCGCATTGCGGTACACAAATGGTTTTTACTCCAGTACCAAATGTTAAGGAGCGAAGAAGATCATTATCGGTGCGAAATCATTCTCATTTTTAAATCTATTAGGAATCCGCCTTAGTGCTACCAAAAATCTAGCTATTTCTAAATTTCCCAATGAATGACAAATGCTGGGTTATCGAAAAGCATTCCTTAAAAGACCGGCCAGTAGATATACGATCCGAAAACCGAGCTTACTGTCTTTCCGTTTACAGGAGGGGTCGATAGAAAAAGAAAATCGTGGAAACTTTCAAATCGACAATCCAAAGGCATCCAACCAATTTGAATTAAGCCAGTGGTTTAAAACACTTCATATCGGACCATCCGTCTCCTCTTCGGCCAAAATGAAAGTTCTAACCTTAACATTCAAAACCCACGACAGCCAATAGTCTATCCAATAGCATATCGCCTAATAGTCATTCACACTAGCGAAGGAGCTTCGATCGTGCCACCTACGCGTCTCTACATGGAGCAGGGCTCGGCCGCAAAGCTACCGACACAAGCACGTGACCTCCAACATCAACGCATAGGGATTTGGTTATTGCATAATCTGTAGAGACCAGTGCAAGCCGAACTCCCATCGACCGGTGTGCCCAGTGATCAAGTTCATAAGCCCGAAGCAAGTAGCAGCAGCGAACCCAAATAGGCGATATTAACAGGCTTCACAATTTGGCAACAAGGAAAAACAAACACACTAAAATAACACAGTTAAAACCAACTTAATTAAAATCACATACACTAAGCAATATGAACTAAAATATAATATACAAATAACCTAATTAAGAAATTACATAGTCAAAATTGACCTAAACAAATAATTAACTCAGTCACCAAAAACATTTCCACAACAAACGGCCAGCCGTAAAAAGTGCTTTAAAGAAGATAATTGCGCTCATCAATAGTTTTATATAGCCTTTCATAAACATGTAAATATATCATCAACTTCTCTGAAGCGACATGAAGGCCTTCATCAAGCGACTGGAGCGGGTGAGTTCGGTTACAAAAACAAAACCAAAAATATGAACAAAACGCAGACATAAAAAGAAGTAAATTATTACATTGATTAATTTCATTAAAATCGTAGCTGTCCGAGAAATCATATAGCTGCCATAGAAGCGATCGGTTGATTTGTATGTATATGTAAGGTTCTATATGTAAAATGACAAATTTGTACAAGCTTTGATACGTTTTCAATTTTACCGACATTTTTTGACTTACAATGATCCAATGGCAAACTGCAAGGGTATAAAAACTTTGGCTTACCGAAGTTAGCTTCCTTTCTTGTTTGTGATGTTTTTGGTTTCTAGGATACTTAAGTAATAGCGAAACGTCCTTTCTTCATTTGTAGCCCTTTTGGAAAATCCACCTGCCCGTGCTTCCTCTCCATCCAGGCCTCAATGTTGGGGATTAGCCTGTGCCTTTGGACGAGGCATCCCATCTGTCCTGCCAGGTCCTTTGGACGAGGCATCCCATCTGTACTGTCAGATCTCGTAGCTCCGCCTTCAGGGTGCGCGTTTCAGCTCAGCCTTGCTGGCGCCTTCAGGTACCCGGAGACCGCTCAGTGCTCTGGGCAGGTCCGCCTTCTTCTGGGTGTACTTTAGGTGCTCCTTAAACGACAATCGAGTGTCAAGGAGGATACCCAGGTACTTAATGGCCCTCTGGGAGGTTATCGTCGCTTCAGTGACACGAATCTCGGCTGTCTCCAAAACCTGGAGATTAGAACCGCTACCGTCTTATGCGCTTCCAGATGGTCCAGGCCCGCGCTCCAGAGCCACGATTCGATCCCTTTGCGACCACGACCACTGCCACATCTTTTGCAAAGCCCACGACGGTGGTGTTACTGGCCATGGGGAGCCTCAGAACCCCATCGTACATGGTATTTCAGAGCATGGGTCCCAAAACGGAGGCCTGCGGTATTCCGGCTGAGACTTCGTATGCTCTGGAATCTATGTCGGTCTCCACAGTGAGCACCCTCTCGCTGAAATAGCTCCGTACTATTTGTAGCAGGTATCCTGGGATGTTCAGGGCACCGAGGGAGTCCAGCGTTCGGCTCCAGTCGGCGATGTTGAAGGCGTTACTTTAGCGATACCACTAGGCAATACCTCTTCGAGCCGCCTTTCCACCTCGTGCCCGCGATCGCCGTTCCCGCTATCTTCTTCACCTTTTTGATGGCGTCCAGCGGTGACCTTCCCTTTCTGATCCCGAACTGCTTCGGAGAAAGACCGCCAGCCTCCTCGAAAGCAGCATTTAGCCTTACTGCTATGAGTTTTTCGAGGTGTTGGTGAGGCAGATGGGTCTGAAGGAGGAAGGCTCCCCAGGTGGCTTCCCCGGCTTGGTCAGCAGCAGCAGCTTCTGCTTCTTCCACCGCTCCGGAAAGGTCCCCTCCCTCAGGCACTTGGAGAACAGGGCCACGTACTCCTTCGGATGCAGGGCGATAGACAGCTTCAGTGCCCTGTTGGGTACTGTGTCCGGTCCTGGCGTCTTTTTCGGATGTACGGTTTCCCTGTCTGAGCTACCTCCTCTTCCGTCAAGTCGCAGGAGCCAATGGATACGATGACTGCTGCTGCTTGTGAACGTGAGGTCGATGAATGCCGCTGCTCCTGCTCTGACAAACGTGTGGCGCGCTCCATCGTTCAGGATCACGACGTCTGTATAGCCAGACGCCTCTACCCGGACGAATCCATCGGCTGCCAGGATGCTGGACATGATTCAGGTTGAGCTGAATCAACTGCATGTCGTCCTTTTGCCTCGTGTCTGAAGGCCCCTTTGCCGGGAGGGCGCGCTGGCTCTTTGTTACAGGCCGCGGCCTTGTTCCCTGCTTCGCCGCACTTGATGCAGCACCTGCGCTTGACCACCGCGCTCTTGCACCTGATGGCGATGTGCCCGAGCTCCAGGCTTCGGAAACAGCGCGGGGGACCGTCGCGCTCCCGCACTCTGCATCTGGTCCATCCTATCCGGATCTCAGCTCGGCGCCTAACCTCTTTGACCATCGAGCATGGTAGGCTGATCTCCGCTGTTTTTGACTCGCCGTACCCGGGTCGAATACTGCGGACCTTGACTGCGCCCTCACTGAGCTGGTACTGCTTCGTGAAAGCGGTGCGAGTCTCGCTCTCCGTCGTGATCGCATCCAGATCTCAAATCTCAAAGATGCTAACCTTCGAGTTCTCAATCAAGGATCGCACCTCCTCTGCATTGCCAAGGACACGATATATGCTCTCTCGCATCGTTTCGGCACTTTCTGAGCTACCTTTGGCCACTTCCAGGAGCAGGTTACCTCCAGCCGTCCAAGCTCCGCTAGTTGGCTGTCCTCCCGCACCCCTCCACTATCACCGTGATCTACGAGTCGGCTTCTTCCTGACCACAGTGCTCCACGAGCTTCCTGCTGTCTCAGCGTCCGCTGCCTCAGACCCCGTTGGTTTTTTGCGCTCCCATGCCCCTGTTCCACCTCACCAGGCCGTTCTCGGGTGGCTTTTTTGAAGCAGCGAGAGCTGTGGGCCGGACCGGTTGGGCTCGCGCCGTTCTCAGGCCCTCTTGTCTTACACCCTCGGGTCTCTTGACCGGGACATCGGGCTGGCTTAGCCTCTGCCACGGCTCTGTCTGGGCCGCACGATCCGTCCTCCTCTTGGTCGCCGTCTGCAGCTCTTTGTCAACTCCTGCGGACCCCCTTGAGATGGCGTGCTCACATCTTCGGCATACCCTCTCCAGTGCACGCACCGGGGCTGGTCCCTCTCGAATCCCCTCGCTTCTTAGCGACAGCTCAATGTCGGACTGCAGCTTCTTCATCCCACCCATCATATTCTTCATGCCCATGTTGATGTGGCGCACCTGTTTGTCGTGTATCATACTAAGCAGCTCGTCCATCAGCGTGCCGAGCCTGGACACGTTCTCGGCGCATGTGGGCATCTGAACGTTCGCGTTGCCGGTGTGCTCCTCCTGCGACGCTCTGGTCTTTTTCGGCTGCGTTTCCCGCTGAACGCCCGCCGGGCTGGTCGTGTCCCTACCCCTTTTTGGCGTGTCCTTGGACTCACCGTCCGCAGTCCTCTCAGGCGCCGGAGATGGCGCGAGGACAGGGGATCTTCTGAGCAGGCTCTTCCTGAAGGCATTACTTAACGTGGCGGCCAAGTCAGCCACCGTCGCCATAGCCCCATTTTGGGTGTTCCGCCGAAGCGGCGGGGTTGGCAATCGGTCAGATCCGTGACCTTTACCACCCATAGGCCCCTCGTGCGTACCTCGATACCGACGCGCGCTGCGAAATTCCGACTCCTTGCCATGGAGTGGGAGCAGCAGCCCAGAAATGTATGCTACGGATCGGTGACCAAATCTCGTAGCAAGTAGCTTTTGTCAGGCTGCAGATTCTACACCCGTAAGGGCGCTGTAGTGCAACAAGCGCTCTCTAGGATGTAACGTTGTAGTGCAGCCAGACTCCTGCAGGGCGTTCGATACCCAGCACTAGCTAATAGCTGATCGTGCGATCAGCTTGCATGCCCAGCATCCACGTTTGAAGCACGAAGAGAGTGCGGAAGCAGAAGAGAAAGTGAAAGTGAAAGAGAAAGTTCCTGGGATGGAAATGTCCCCCTCACTCTCACTGTCGCCCTCTCTCCGGATCGGTGGAACAAGGCGCTCCTCCCACAGGCCGACGGGATTGGATCTCGTCAGGTAAGCCCTCTGGCCACCTTCAAGTTGACTTCTGACCACCTTCAGTCCTAGGGGTTCTGCCACAACGCGAGTTACGACTGGAGCACCAGCGCGGGCGTCCACACACAAGGACCGCACTTTTCATCCTCCCCCCTTTATGAATTGGTGTCCATATGTGTGTGACCTCAGTCAATTCCGTCTATCTGAGCGGTGATTTTCTCTGACCATGCAGCAGTTCGAATCTGCCTTTTTTTAAGTTCGGGGAGGCCCCTAAGCTATCAGAGAAGAATGGTAATTTCCCTGCTTGTAGCGATTTTGAAATTCAGCAGGCAATGCCAATTGCTAGAAGTGCTGCATATATAGTAGAAACATTCCTGTTGGTCTAGCCCTGTGCTCTCATTGATGATGGAAGCATTCGTAAAGAACATATATGCATTACATTATCAATATATTGATTGATCATTAATAATACTATTGAATTTGCATTTAATTTCCTCTGATGAGGAATTGTTTTTAAATAAGCCTAGGAGATTAGTTTTGATGCTGAGCATTAGACAACGATCAGATTTGCCTGCAGACTTAACCAAATCGAGCACTTCTTTGAATTCCTTATAGATATGAACAGCTTGATTTTGCTGTTGCCATCTGAATTTTCCTAAAAAAAGACTCAGATTATTTTCCCTGACGGTCAACACTTCGTTGGCTCCTAACAGCATGGCAAGCAAAATATGCGGGCTTCTTTAATACATTTAATAGGCTCGGTGTCAGACAGACTAAAAACTTGAACTTAGTAACCTGCTCAACACAATTTCCTTTAATGTATATTTCAGTTCTTCTCCGCACACTGCTTCTCATTGACAGTACAACAGTTTATGAAGGATTAAAGGATACGTTTATTTCTTTGCAAAGTACGGAGAATCCATTCAACTTTGTCTGAAGATTAACTACCGCATCTTTAAACGATCTTTTGCTAGAGATTATAAAAAAGTCATCAGCATATTGATATACTGTTGTAAACCCATCCTCTATGCGATGAAATCTTGAGATGGTTGAGAGATAACTACCCTGCGGCCGTCCACCTTCAACGAGAGTCCTTTCACTTCCTGCACACAAAAAAAAAAAATATGTAAAGTCCACAATTTTATTGTTAAAACCGCTCCAATCTAAGAAAAATTACCAAATTACCCCAATTAGTAAGGATTAAAATAGTAGATTACACAGAAGAATAGTTGTACTACTATCTAATAGTAAATGTGCAAAATAATTGTATATACAAATGTTGCATTTACAAGAATTAGTTTATCCATGTACAGTTCATCCTTGTATATATTCAACAACACCCCAGTATGCAAAGTATCAAGAGCTCATCGAATCGATGCAGAAGCAATTTCTACTGTTTGCTTTGAGGGGTTTAAATTGGGAACAACATCTTCGTCTTCCCTCGTACACGAGCAGATTGCGGCTTTTGGACTTGCCGACACTGCTTCGTTGCTACACAACATCAAGTTTGCAGTTCCTGCCAGAAGCACTCGACAGTTTCGCCCTATTTTTCTGGAGATATGCCGATCAAATTTTGACTCCCATGACCCATTTCGTATTCTGTGCCAGTTGTATAACGATAATTATTATGTGTTATCCTGTGAAACATCCTTGTCATTAAATGTATGTAATATTCTGTCGTACTTATTGTCTAGTTTGTAAATCTTCACCCCAACCCATCCGATATGAGACGGAGCATATCGTTAAAAAGTTCTCCTACCCGGTTGGGGGTAAGATTAAGTTTAAGATTATTATTATTATTATTATTATTATTATATTTTTAACGTTAGCAGTATATTTTTGTTAACTTTTGAATAAAGAATGAAGAATGAAGAACTATCCCCTAATAGCATTAAATTTCTTTATTTTTAACATTAGTTAATTAATTTTTTGTTACAGTTAAAGAATTCCTTGTGAAAGATAATTTTTTATAATCTGTATTTATAGGGTTACAATTTGTTATAGGCAGTAAAGAAATAATATTTAATGGATGCTCACATTTAAGAACCAACTCCATAGACCTAGAATCGAACCGGGGTCTCAGAAAATCATACACCGGCCGCTCAACCAATCGGACCACGCAGGCAAACCAAACACTCAAATACATAATTGGGCAGTTTGTCCAAGTTCACTTAAACTCCAGATTTAGCCATTACGTTTTACAGATCGTAATTGGCTTTGAGCGTAGAGCGTACGCTTACGAAACCATAAGTTTTTGGTTCGAATCACAATCTTGGTGCTAATTTTTTTTATTTTTTTTATATATATACATTGTCGACAAGAATGGCAAATTTTTTTTATTATACTTATTATTAAGAAAATGGATGAGAAATATAAAACTATTTTTCTAACTATTTAATAGTAATTCTACTAGAAACTTCGACATAAAAGAAAATAAAAATTCAGCCGGCGATATTGGAAGTTCGTGTATGTGGACCGATTCCAAGACAGTCTTGGCGTGGATAAAATCTGATCAGAGAAAGTACAAACCGTATGTAGCGCATAGGATCAGCGAAATTCTGGAAAGTACCGAAATGGACTGTTGAAACTGGGTACCTAACTTGGAAAATCCGGCAGACTTCGCCACTAAGATCGGAAAGGCAAGACGAGAATCATTCTGGCTAAAGGGACCAAGTTTCTGGAAGACGACTTAAGCTGTCGGGAGCTACCAGAAGCGGAAACATTTTCAACGGACATGGAGTTGCGGCCTAAGTATATACTAATAGTAATTGAGGATTTACTTGAAAGATATTCCTCATGGGCAAGACTAGTAAGAGTTACAGCTTGGGTATACAGAGTCTGCAAACGGAAGCTTGTGAAAAAGAAATATCTGCAGGTCGCTGAAATCGAAGAAGCGGAGATAAGCATTTTAAGAATTGTCCAAGGATTATCATTTCCTGACGAACTGGCAACTTTACTAGATGGGAAAACGATCAACAGAAATAGTAAAATAATAAAGTTGTCTCCATTTTTAAACGAAAGGGGTTTGATTTGCATGAATGGACGGATCAACAATGCTTATTCAGGCAGAAGACACTCGACGTCCGATCTTACTACCTGTTACTTCGTAAGAGGACTCATTATACAGGACTATCACAAACGTTGGAGTCACCAGAACGAGAATAGCTGAAATTCGTCGAAGGTACTATATTCCACATTGTCGACAGGAGGTTCGACGCGTAGCAAGGAACTGTAGAATCTGCAAGATACAAGCGGTGCGTCCTCAAAATACGCTGATGTGACGGCTACCGAAGGAGAGGCTCCAACCCTTTGTCCGCCCCTTTACCTAGATAGGTATCGACTATATGGGTCCATTTTTGGTGGTCAGAGGACGAATCAATGTGAAACGTTTCATCTGCATATTCACGTGCCTCACAATTAGAGCGATTCATTTAGAGATCGCTAGAGACCTGACTACAGACACGTGCATCAAAGTTATAAACAACTACGTCCACGTCGCACGGCCTGTACGAATTCGGTCTGACAATGAAACGAACTTGATAGGAGCAGAACGAGAGCTCCGGGGTAAAATGCAGAAGCGTGATCATTTTAAAATCGCAGACGAACTCGCGACAGGCAAAATTGAGTGGCTATTCAGTTGTCCACTTAACCCACATGCAGGAGGATGCTGGAAAGGACTGGTACGGAGCGTGAAAAGGGCCATTTGGCATGCTTTGTGGAGCAGGAACTGACGGGAGGATACGTTATATAATTTGATATACCACTCTGAGAACATAGTAAACGAGCGTCCTCTCACTCAAATAGCTCTAGATAGCCGAACAGACGAGCCGATAACCCCTAATCACTTTCTCTTAGGTACCTCCAATGCTGTCCAAACTCCGCATCTACAAGAAGAGAAGTTTCAGCCGACTAGGAAAGAGTGGCGCGTTGTCCAACAGATGTCTCACTCGTTTTGGAGCAAGTGGCTAAACGAGTATCTACCTGACCTGTGTAGGACCAAGTGGTACCAGCCAGTGCCACCACTTACCGAAGGAGACATCGTCATCATCTGCACAATTCACCGATTCTCATGGAAGAAGGGTAGGATTTTAGCAACTTTGCGCGGGAGAGATGGCCAGGTGAGATCGGCAACTGTGCAGACTGCAGCTGGAGTATTGTATATGCTGGCGAAGTTAGATGTTGGTGAATCTAAGTATACCTAGATTCACGGTGGCGGGGATGTTGTAGAGATTCAAGTGAACTTAATTTAGTTTGAATTGTTGGCGGGCTTAAAGTGCTAAACGATAGGCGAATGTATCACAAGGGCAGCAGACGGCCACACTAATTCCCTTAGTTCGATAGTTTTTAAGTTTGATAAATCAGTTTGCCCAGGGCGCGATAGAAACGAATCGCATGTAAGAATGAGAAAATTAAGAATTGTTGTTGTTGTTGCAAACAGCAAATATATACCACAATGCCTAGCATAACTGCGCGAGGAGGATTAAATGTATTAAGATGCTAGTTTTATGCGCAGAGTGCGAAACTTGGTAAACTCACAATAATTTTTTTTATTTCTTTCGTGCTAATTCACATATTTAGGTTGGAAAAAATGTACAAATGTTACACATAACATAAGACAGAAAAGCACACACAATCCACTACCTTTTTGTATCCTCTGGTATGATTATTTGACATTCTTCGAGGAACACTGACTTAAGCAGTTTTCAACGTAATCTTGCGTGTTCTTATGCAACTCTCTAGAAGATCCTATTAATATGATTAAAGTCCGGAGATTTTCGTAGGGTTCGTAACTGTTTTTATACGTTTTAAAGGAGCCAAGGCTTAATATGGTGGGCAACATGTTTTGGGTCATTATCTGTTTGAAATATAAAGTTTCTTTCCAGGCCCAAACGTTGAGCACGTTCAACCAAAATGTGCCCTTAATATTTTTGGATGAATCTCAAGCTTTTGATCGAGTCTGGACTGATGGCCTCATGCAGAAATCAAAACACACTTGCCTACATACACTCATTAGCTTTTTGAGTTGTATCTCTAAAACAGCAACATCTGACGATTACAATATCGAAGCTGGAGTTCCACAAGGAAGCGCACTTAGGCCTACTCTGTTTGTACTGTATACAGCTTCGTTCGCTTACGAGTATAACTCGATGCTTATGATAATCGGCGGTGAAAGTGGGCGTGGACAAATAAAAAAAAAAAAACGAATCTGCGTGCAAAGGATAAGAATGCTCTAGATCTTATAGTCTCTCAGATCTGTTTACCATCACGGATGAACAGGCGGACATGACTAAATCGACTCGGCTGGTGATGCTGATCAAGAATATACTACTGTGGGCAAAAAGTAAGGTGAATTTTCAATTTAAAATTCGCGGGCTTAAGATGGCGGACTAGTTTTTTTTTTTTGAGTTTGCCGGTCATGTCAATGTCAGTATCAGTACTATATTTACGCTTGTGTTTATCAAACGATCAAGAGTGCATTTGACGATTTTTACAATGTCTGATTTAATTGATCAGAGAAGTGCCATCAAATTTTGTTTACGGAATGAAATTTCGGCTGCGGAAACGTTGAGGATGTTGCGGAAGGCCTTTGGTGATTCTACCATGTCCCAAAAAAATTTTTACTAGTGGTACAAAGACTTCAAAGAGGGTCGGGAACGTGTTGATGACTTGGTCGTCAAAGTCGTTAAAAAATCAAGGTTATGATGACAGTTTTTTTCGATTTTCGTGGTGTGGTGCACTATGAATTCCTTCCACCTGGCCAAACTGTTAATAAGGAATATTATTTGAGCGTTATGCGTCGTTTGCGTGAAGCAATTCGTCGAAAAAGACCAGAATTATGGGCCAACAACTCTAGGTTTTTGCATCACCATAATGCACCGTCGCACACTGCACTCGTTCTTCGTGCCCATTTCGCCAAGAATTCGACGCATATCGTTCCGCAACCACCGTATTCTCCTGATTTGGCTCCGTGTGACTTCTGGCTATTCCCAAAACTCAAGAGTCCACTCCGGGGAACGCGTTTCGAGTCGATTGAAGAGATAAAAGCGGATTCGACGAGGGCGCTCATGGCTATACCGGAAAGGAACTATTTGGCCTGTTTCGAGGATTTAAAGAAACGTTGACATAAGTGTTTTTTATCGGGAGGGGATTACTTTGAAGGGGATGAAATTGATTCAGGAGAATAAATAAAGAATTTTCACTTTACAAACAAATTCACCTTACTTTTTGGCCACAGTAGTATATACTTTATGGGGTCGAAGATGCCTCCTTCTGCCTGTTACATACATTTTCGGTTGGCACTAACTTGTAATATCCTTGTACCCTATGGGTACCGGGTATAAAAAGGACAGATGACCGCAAAAAAATACAAAAAAAGGAAACACTTTTTTTTTAAGCTATATACTCACCAGCGCTTAAAATGTAGCAACCAAATGAGTGCGAGTCACAGCTAAATACACTTTTTCGGAATGTACTAGAATGAAAATTTGCGTTAGGTCTTTTAAATCGGATGCATTTTCGCAACGGTGGTGCGAGAGGAAGGAAATATTTGATAAATTCACCGCTACCCTTGCGAAATGGAGACAGACAATTGGAAACAAAGCTGTTTGGCGGCAATTAAAAAATATCCAATTATGTGGTATCTTGACCATAAAATAAATAAAAACGAGAAAGAAAGCTAACTTCGGTAAACCGAAGTTGGTATACCCTTGCAGTCTGCAATTGGATCATTGAAAATCGAACCATTTTAGTAATGTTGAAAAAATATAGAATTTTGTAAATTTTACCTTTAACATGTAGAATTTTATATTTTCATATAAATCGACCGATCGCTTCTATGGCAGCTATATGATATAGTGGTCCGATCTTAATGAAATTAAAACCGTAATTCTAGAACCATAAAAAACTGCTATGTCTGAAAATTTATAGAAATACGTTGAAAAACAGAGAAGTTAAAATTTTTTTTACATTAATTTTGCCATCATTCCTATGGCAGCTATAAAATATAGTAGTCCGATTTTGGTCGTTCCGACATATATACTGCGTGCTAAAGAAATAAGACTATGCTGAATATTTCAGCCCGATAACTCAAAAACTGAGAGACTAGTTCGCGTAGAAACCGACAGACGGACAGACGGACAGACAGACAGACAGACAGACGGACATGGCTAGATCGACTTTGCTGGTGATGCTGATCAAGAATATATATACTTTATGGGGTCGGAGATGCCTCCTTCACTGCGTTGCAAACATCTGGTCAAAATTATAATACCCTCTGCAAGGGTATAACAAGAAAGGAAGCTAACTTCGGCAAGCCGAAGTTTGTATACCCTTACAGTCTGCAATTGGATCATTGAAAGTTGATTCATTATTTGAATTTTGAAAAATATTGAAGATAGCTCAAAAACTGAGAGACTAGTTTGCGTAGCAACGGACAGACAGACGTACATGGCTAAATCGACTCGGCTGGTGATGCTGATCAAGAAAACTTTATGGAGTCGGAGATGCTTCCTTCACTGCGTTGCAAACTTCTGGACAAAATTATAATACCCTGCAAGGGTATTGTTGAGGAACGAATACTCATATTTGAATTTAACGGCAGTTTGTTTATTTTGAATTTGTAACGAGCCATTTGTTTGGTTTCGAACCTTTAGTTTCTGTTGTAAGCCCCTGGGTTTGATGAGAATCTCTTATTTTTTTTGTACGACCACTATACGACGGTCATACTAACAAAATGACAGTTCGAATCAGCTGACATCGAGAAAAGACGTACCAGAAGCTTGCGTGCCAAATAAAGTTTTATAATTAGAACGCAAACTCACTTGTTTCTAATTATAAAGCCATGGCCTAAAAAAAGATCGGCGTAGCAGACCCGTGAAGAAGGAGTTGTGCAACTAGCATCCATGTAGCCCGCTACGGATCACACCGCAGCAAGCACGCGGCCATTACATACAGTGGTAGACGTCGATACCGATACCAAATCGATACCGATCGCCCATCAGAGAAGTTCCTTTACTTAGACTTAGATTAAACCATTTATTTGATAGTCAGACATAGTTCTAATTAGCTTTTCTTTTTATTTAGTATATTAATTGTGTGAATGTCAAATGCCTTGAGGGATTGATCCCGTTTAAATTAAATAACCACGTTCTTTGATAATATTTAACAGCACCTGCAACGTCGATGGGCCCAGCGAATAGCAGCGGAAATATGTGCGTAAGTCTTTTTGTATAACAACAACACCATTGAAGATTTGTTCTCGCTCTTAAGCAGCTGATATGTGTATCTGGCTTATCTTGATGTAACCGGGATACTTTATGAAGGGCGTATCTAGAAGCATCACTAAATTTATTGAATCAAACATGAATTACTAGAACGTATTCTTAAAAAGTAAGCAAATTAGGAGTAGAAAAAGGGACAACAATGAATATGAATATGAAATATATGAATTGTTATGAATTTTGTTGCGGTTTAATTTGAGCGAACAATTTTTATAATTACGGTCCACTGCTAGTACAGCGATGCTTTTGTCAACTATCTTGAATTCGAAATGAATCTACAATAAATCGTTTGCTTAAGGGGTAACATTAACGATATTAACGATAATGTTACTAAGGTTGGGAGGGTAGAGAATGGGGGCAAACTACACCAAAGTCACCCATATTGCTGGTATTTATCATTAATAATACATCTCTTAGGGTCCGACAGTTTTGTCCGATATCTACAACCTCTTGACACTTACAACTTTTCGTAGTAGTTTGGGTATGCCATTCAGATGGGAAGGAAGAACCACTCCATATCCGACGAGCTTTGCACCGAACTATGCAAGAAGTGCACGAACCCCGATCTGTCTATACGCTAGGAAACTAAGAGTATCTAGTGAACACCTACCTTAGGGCTGCTACAACATCTCAAACGTCGAAGCACTTTTTGAGTCATATTTAACAATACAATTCGGCATTTCAAATGACTTATTTTGGTTCTACTAAATTATAACAGATCATTTTATGCCGATGTTTAAGGTAAATATTTCAATAGGATTGTCTCATCTTTATATGATAAAGTATTCAATTCAATAGTTCTGATCCAACATCCACCTTAAATTTCATAGATGTTACAGATCCAGGACCAGGTTTATCATCAAGCTGGTTCGTTATTGCCATACCCTAACGCTGATCATCAATTTTTGCAAATTTATTTTATTGGTGATGAATACTGGTTTCGAATACAAGACGTGAAATTATTCGTGAGCTACAAAGGTTTTTTCATCAGGATAACGCATTAGTTCAGTTGTTCAAAATTGCTCTCGATCGTATGCCATCTGATAATCACAAAATCGTAATAAGGGCTGATGAGGTTGCAATTGTAATTCTTGGTGATCAGTTTCAGTCCCGTGATATTGTACTTCATCGCAGAAATGAGCAATTACAACGTGTTTCGGAACTTCATCGTAGTTACGATGCATTACAATACCCAATATTGCATTGGAAATGTGACGATGGCTACCATATCAATATATTAATGATTGAACCCCAAACAGGTAAAAATTTACCTATTTTCAATGTGTTGACATTTTATTTGTATAATTTTCTGAAGTCACATTTTCGACTTATTTTCTGCATATGCAGAAAAAAATTAGTGCCATGAATTTAGATTCGTATAGATTGATGGTTCGTCCACAAGAACAAAATTTGTTCTTAAAATGTGTTAAACTTTTTCATCAGTACATCGTTGATATGAATAAAGAGAGCAGCAGTAGCGAATATAAGACTAGAGATTTTTTTGCGATTTCCAAACGCAATCGCGAATATAAGACGAAGATCGAGAGACGAGCAGCAACAATGAGAGAAGAGCAGCAATGACGAGAGAGGACCACGAGCAACGACGAGAGAACGGCAAAATGAGTTAGTAGTGTTTTGCGAGAAGGCGAAGTAGACAGACGACGACGCACGCGAATATTCTGACACTTGTATTCAGCTATATCTAATCCATTATACTAAACTTAATCGAATATTAAATAAAACAAACTATATCTAATCCCACTTGTATGCCAAAATAGAAACTGAACGTCTTAATTTTATTCGTTTTAACCAAGCAAAATTGATATCTGAAAAATATATTAATTTGCAAGATGCGATAGCGACTAATGCTAATGCTAATGACATCGGATATTTATTATTGGTAGCCCACGGCATATGAACGAATGTGCACAAGACGCAATGTCTTATGTACGAAAATATGGTCGTCCTGATCTGTTTATTACATTTACTTGTAATCCTCAGTGGGATGACATCAAAAACAATTTATTTGAAGGACAGTCGACAACTGATCGTCATGACATTGCAGCACGTGTTTTTCGAAAAAAATTGGAAGCTCTTATGAATTTAATTGTAATATTATGTGTATTTGGAGAGGTACGTTGCCATATGTACTCCATCGAATGGCAAAAAAGGGGATTGCCGCACGCACATATATTAATTTGGCTGGTACATAAAATTACTCCGGATCAAGTCGATAACGTTATATCGGCTGAAATTCCTGATCAATCTGTTGATCCTGAGTTATTTCACGTTGTCGTTAAAAACATGATACATGGTGAACTAAATATGAATTCCCCATGTATGATTGATTGAAAGTGTTCGAAACGATACCCAAGACAATTGACTTCAGAAACCATAACGAGCAATGAGGGATATCTTTTGTAAAGACGTAGATCACCTAATAATAATGGCAAACCGGCAACTATTAGAATTCGTAGACAGGACGTTGAAGTTGATAATCGTTAGGCGGTTCCGTATTGTCCATTATTTTCGAAAATGTTCAATGCTCATATAAATGTGGAGTACTGTTATTTAGTAAAAATCCATTAAATATATATGCAAGTATGTAAATAATGGAAGCGATATGGCTGCTTTTGGTGTTGCTGGTGATAATAAACTTGATGAAACTACTTACAAGATGAATTCCAAAGTAAACAGGACTTTTTTAATCTAGCGCCCTCTAGTGGCACCATCTATATGTCAACTGGTGCGTTAGAATCTGCTATCGTTTATCGACTTCTAGTAAAAATTTCATGACATTTCATCTATTGAAAGTGAGGTTATTGCGTTTTAAGTGTCAGTATGTTTTTGTCATCGGTGCGAATATGAGCTTCGAACAAAGAGCCAACATTAAATTATTACCGGTATTCTACCTTGGAGTTTCGAAGCGTTTGGTGCGCCGTATTCGACGTGTACGGCCCGAATATTGCGAAGATGGAAGTTGGCGTTTGTTGCACGATAATGCGCCGTCTCATCGATCGACGCTTGTGTCCGACTATTTGACCAAAAATCGCATTTTAACCATCAACCACTCCCCGCATTCACCTGATATGGCACCGTGCGACTTCTACATTTTCGGAAAAATGCATTTGCCGATGAAAGGAAAGCGTTATGCAGACGTAGAGGCCATTCAAAAGGCTTGCACCCGCATACTGGCGGCCATACCGGGCAAAGAGCTAAAACGCTCGTTCGACATGCTTTTGGACCGTGCAAAACGCTGTATTAAAGCAGAAGGTGACTATTTTGAATAAAATAAATTGATTTTGCCGAAAAAACTATTTGTTCTGTTTTTTTTTTAAAGTCCTGTTTACTTTGGAACTCACCTTGTAGTATCAAATGGGGCGCTATATTAGTAGTAACGAAGCAGTCTGGAGGATTATGTCATTTCCAATACACAAAAGGCATCCTGTGGTTGTTCATTTGGCTGTGCATCTTGAGAATGGCCAACGTGATTATTTTAATGAAGCAAATGTATTGGAAAGAGCAGCGCAACCACCAGCAACTATTGCGATTGTTATTAGTTGACGTCACTGGCCCAAAATCATTTCAAGAATTAAGAACAGTCAACGGTTATTTCTGTCAAACATATCTTGAAGCATGTCAACTCCTCCACTTATTGGAAGATGATGCACATTGGGATTTAACACTTTATGATGCATATATTTCAGCTCATCCACAACAAATTCGAATGCTATTATAATATCGACATGTATGCCATCAAATCCACTTGAATTATGGAACAAATATAAAGATTATATGGCAGAAGATATTTTAATTCGTATGCGTAATTATGAAAGAGATCCTGATTTGTTGATTACTTTGGAAGTGTACAACGAAGCTTTGATAATAATTGAAAATATGTGTCTAACGATTGCAAATAAGAAATTAGGACAATTGGGTATGACCGCACCAAATCGTGAGATGAATGATTTGTTTGATCGTGAATTGCAACGTGAACAGGAACTTAATTCTAATGACTTGCGTTTATTTGTACAATCGAGTATAACAAAATTGAGCCGTTAATCATACAAGCCGTTTCCAATAATGCTTGTGGATTATATTTCTTGGATGCAGCTGGTGGTACAGGCAAAACGTTCGTTATATCATTGACTTTAGTAACTATTCGATCGGAACAGAAAATTGCATTGACACTTGCATCTTCGGCAATTGCTGCTACATTATTAGAAGGTGGTCGGACCGCACACGCGGCATCAAATGCCATTGAATGTACAGGTGATTGAAACTCCGACTTACAATATTTCGAGAAATTCCGCTATGGCCAAAGTTTTGCGATTAACGTCAATTATTTCATGGGATGAGTGTACAATGGCGAATAAAAAATTACTATAAGTATTTAATCGAACAATTTAAGATTTACGTGGTAATCAATAGCTTTTGGTGGTGCTTTGATATTACTGTCAGGGGATTTTCGTAAAACATTTCTAGATCAACTCCCTCTGATAAAATAAATAACTGTTTGAAGTCATCAGTTTTTTGAAGATATGTAAAAAAATGGGCACTGAACATTAATAAAAACTTGATTATGTTTTATTAACTCGATGGACGTATAACGTTTATCGCTATATGGCGACCGTGACAGGACGACAACAATTTCTGCAAGGAACTGAAACTGAAACTGAGACTACAACATCTGCGGAAAACTGAGGAAAACCAAGACTACAACATCTGCGGAAAACCGAGGAAAACTAAGACTACAACATCTGCGGAAAACTGAGGAAAACTAAGACTACAACATCCGCGGAAAACTGAGGAAAACTGAGTGAGTAGAGTGTGATGGGTCGCGGAGGTGTGAGAAATAAGATATGGAGAACGTTATATGCAACTACACATGCAGGCACTGCCTGCCAAGGAACTAGCAGCCTGTGCGATGACCAGCACCGGCGCCGCCTGAACTCATAGGCCCAGGACTACAGCAGCTGATCAACAAGTGTGAGGGGCAAACCGCCTCTTGCACCTACGAAGGGAGCATCAGCGTGCCAACCCCTGCGACGCACAGCTGATGCGGAGGAAGAGCGGAGCAGCAGAATATAATATAAAATAGAATAATAATAATTATAAAATTAAGTAAATTGTAAAACTGAGCGGGATCTTTTCTGCCCAGTTAGAAGTATGGCCCGTAAAGCCATACGAACCGTTAGGTAGAAATCTGCGAAACTCCAAATCGAAAAACATTAACATTATAATAACAACAAATATTCCCATTTTTTTTTTTTAACACTTAAACTAAACATTTTTGATAAGCCAAAATATATGGCAAATTAATTCTAAATCAAAAAATTCGCCACAAGTACAATTAAGAAATTTTGAAATAACACCCAAAATGGGTTTAATTGATACCAAAACGGTGGACTCCACCGCAAATGTTATTAATAAAATAGAATCAAAAAATATTGATTCAGATTTAACAAATATATTGTTATCAATAATTGTTTTTATGTGCGCATATATTTTATACAAAGCTTACATGTTCCACAACAAATGTGTAACTAAAAGAGCCTTAAGACAAGCTAATGATCTATACAAGATCTAATTCAATAAAAGCGCATACAATTATTATAAAAATATATTTAAAGTAAATAATATATGATATATGTACACACTTATAAAGAATATAGAGGAGAAGCAAACTGATTGTTTAAAATAAATTTTTCAAAAATAAAGAAATAAAAATGGACACATACGAGTGTATAAGAATTACTCTAGAAAAAGAACCAAATTTGGAAATATGGTATTCTCGCTAATCAGAAACCTAGTAGAACCCATTTTAATCTCCGAATTCGAATACTTATATATGAATAGGTACAACCTAACTTTCTCCCCACTAATTCACTGCAGCAGCACCCAAAAGGCTATAGTACTCTCCACCATTAGAAATTGTAAGGTATTCTCAGAAATAGCTATACACCCAACGCTAGGCCAAATCATTGTACTAAAAATTATGCACAAATAAAATGTAAAAAAAAAAAACTCAATAAAAACTTATTATGGAATGGGAGCAACTAACTCTCCTTATCCGTGAAATAAAAGAAACCTTTGTTAAATCTTTTAAATGTGTAAGCCAGAATAGGGCAATACAGACGGACACAGTAAACAAACATGCAAAGATTCTCGTAGATTCTTTTAATAAAGCTAGGATATTAGTTCATGAAAACAGGAAAATAATAAATGAAACGAACTGGTCAAGAATATTAAAATTATTGATCAAGTTACGTTCAAATTTATTAACTGTCAAAGAGAGATATCATTTGGATATATCGATACCGACTATCCTAAATACCCCTTTGACAATAAATTTAAGCGAAGAGCAAAAACCAAATCGTGAAGAGGAAAACTCCGATTCAAGCGAAGAAATAAACATAAAAGAGAAAGATCTACACGATCTGACAATTCCTGCGGTAATAACATTACCACAAGAAGAAGAATTTGATCCAGATACCAGACAGATAGAAACAAAAGTAA
>VNJZ01002878.1:0-37397 GCA_008042795.1 Drosophila asahinai | reverse complement strand
GGAACATCTCGATCAATCCCGAAAAATGTGCTATAGTCACCTTCGCTAACAGAAAAGACTCCTCGCCTGGTGTATTCCTGCATGGCCAGTTGATCCCTCAGTTTAGGGAGCATACCTATTTGGGGGTCACGTTTGACAGGAGGCTCACGATTGCGTCCCACTTGAAGAAAACGCGCTCAAAACTAGAGGCAGCTGCTCGCAGACTCCACTGGCTAACCAAAGCGAAATCGAAGCTCAGCCTGGTAAATAAGAAAAAGATCTACACTGCTATACTGGCGCCAATTTGGCACTATGGGCTGGCCATTTATGGAGTGGCGGCCAAAACACATCTCAACAAGGTCAGAGCTTTCCAGGCTAAGTTCCTGAGACACATCTCTCAAGCTGAATGGTACATCAGAAACACAGATATACACAAAGATCTTGAAATTGAAATGGTCGGTGACACAATGAATCGGCTGGCAAGGGCCCACAAAACCCCCCTTAAAGCTCACCCCAACCGCCTTGCAAGGAGAGCTACCAAATCAACAACAAGAAGAAGATTAAAACGAACAACATTCGGGCAACTGCCGTCCCGCACCCTCCAATATCCAGTCAACATAACCCTCTCCTAACTAAACTATCTTAGGGCTGCTGCCCCTAAACACACAAACTAACACATCTGTACATAACACACATTCACCTCTAAATACAAATTGTATATAAACAGTAGATTTAGATTAGATTTAAGCAGCAAAGATCACGTACCAAAATAAAATAAATGTAAAAAAATAAAAATATATATATTTTGAAGGCGAAGTGCCCCCAGACAGGCCTCCTTTTTCAGGGTTTTGGTTAAAGGGGGTATGCCAGTTATGACTCCAAGTGCTGCAGTGGGGCATGTTCGGATGGCTCCAGTATTGCCTATGCAGACCAGTCTTTGTATTTTGGTAAGTGCTGCTGCAGCTGTCTTCTGGGTAGCTTTCGTCCACCAAGCAAGAGATGCATAGGTTAGGATCGGTTTTACCACAGTGTTAAGACCAGTAGATCATTTTGGGACTTAGGCCCCATGTTCTACCGAAAAGCCTATTGCAAGCGAAATATGCCCGAGTGGCTTTATTTATTGTCTTTTCGAGGTGTGAATTCCAGTTGAGCTTGGAGTCAAGTATGACTCCTAGGTAGTTGGCTTCAACCGAAAAATCAATGGTGGATCCATTTAAGGATGGTCTAGTTAAAGAAAGAGACCTTTTCCTGGTCAATGGAACTAGAACAGTTTTAGATGGGTTTATGGAGACATTTTTATGTACAAGAGAGGCACGGATAGCCTCATATGACGTGTTGTCGAAAGCTCCTGAGATGTCTAGAAAGGCACCTAGTGCTATTTGTTGAGCGCCAATGGCCTTTTCAATGGTCGTTGTAAGGCAGTGAATGGCAGTCTCAGTTGACTTACCAGCTTGGTACGCATATTGTTACTTATGTAGGGGAAGGTGCTTGAGATTCACCTCCCTGATGTGCTGGTCAATTATCTTCTCCATAGTTTTAATTAAGAAGGAGCTAAGGCTAATCGGTCTATAGGACTTAGGCTGTTGGGAATCTTTCTTCCCTACCTTTGGAATAAACACAACTTTTACCTTAGCCCATTTGCTTGGTATGTATCCAAGCACGAGACTAGCTCGGAATAGACGGACCAGGGGGAGTGCAAGTTGGTGCAGTCCCCGCTGCAAAAGGCATGGAAAAATTCCATCTGGTCCTGGAGATTTGTAGGGACTAAAACTTTGTATAGCCCATTGTACGCTATTTTGATGAAACAAATTATAGGGCATGCTTCCAAAACGGTCTGATTGATAGGGGGGTTCCCTTCCCTCAGTCCTGTTGAAGTCTGCCACCATAGCCACGCGCAGGTGTGGGCACTCTCCAGTCCCAGAGAGGTACGTTGGTGCCTTACTCTCTGAGTTGGGTTGCTCCACAGCCACGCACCCCGGGAAATCAGTAGTCAGGAGTAGACTACTCGTTTCCGTTGGGTTATTTGTGTGTGTTCCATCTGGCTTTTTCAATGTACAGATGCCGTTTGAGTGGTCTTTTGAGAGGGCTTTTGGTAGCCTGACAGCTTCCGGGAGAGTTGAAATCTGCCCGCAGTGTTGGCGCCACGTAGACCGCTTTGACTTTCTCAGCTCTTTGTTGTAGAGCGTTAAATCACATTTATAGGAAAACCATGTAGCCTTCCCATTCTTCGCTTTATTGAAGAGCCTTCGCGCAGCCTTTTTAAACTCGTCAAGGCTCTTGTTCCACCAGGGAACAGCCCTTCTGATCTTACGAACTTTTTCTTCGCAGCTAACTTGATATGCCGATTCAATGTTTGTGTTAAGCACAGTAGCCGCACGCTCTAGCTCGCCTATTGATATTATGGGACGGGTGGAGCAGTCTCTGGATTGCTCAAGTTCAAAACAGAAAATATCCTAGTTTGAGTTTTTGGGATTTCTAGTAACAAGGCTACATTGCAAGGCACATCCTATATCAAATCGGATGTGCTGGTGATCAGACATGGTGATCTCACTCGCAACGTGCCAGTTTGAGACAACGGACACTATATTTAGACTACAGAGAGTTAGGTCGAGGACTTCCTCTTTTATTGCATAAATAAATGTAGGTTCGCTGCCTTGATTTAGTAAACCTACGTTACTCACCTCTTTTGTTGATGTCGCTGCTCTCCCAGACCGTGTGATGCGCATTGGCATCGCAAGCGATTATCCACCGGAACCGGTTTCTCTGGCAGTGCTCTACCAGGGCACAGGTAGCCGCCGGGAGGCACATCGTTAGTGTCGCCGGGCAGATAGGCGGAGGCCAGCACTGCCTCCTGCTCGCCCTTGGCAGTGGGTATCTTAACCCAAACTGCCAACAGGTTCTCAGTGATGAACTGTGATAGGGGAACAAATGTTAGAATTTTTTTAATTAACAACGCCGCTCTAGGGCGAGGTTGGTCGTTTGCATATAGCAGCTTACCGGATGGGGTGTTTAGTCCCAGGACCCGTCCGGCTTTCACCCATGGCTCCTGGATAAATACTATGTCCATTGTAGCAAACCTCACTCAAAGGACGTCTGATACGGCATTTGCATGATGGAGGTTTGCTTGGAGACATCTTAGGTGTCTCCGGCTGTTGAGGAGAGTGGGGGGAGGGGGACAGGACATTAGTCCGCCCTCTTGCGGCCTCTGGCCGCCATCTTCCGGCCTCGGTTGGTGCGCAGAAGGGCCTCCTCCTCAGGTGTGCGCCTCACACCCTTATTTACGCGCCCTGTTCCACGCGTGATGCGCCCGTAGAGGGGAGGGCGCCGTGCCCCACGCAAAGTGCAGCTGGTATGCTAGCGACTTCATCTTGTCGGCCAATACTGGGTCCAGCGCAGTCGTGATGACGGCCATGTTCTGCCGCATCTCTCGGTGGAAGACTCGCCAGTCTCCCACGCGCAGGCCGCTGTTTTGTCCCTCGACGAGCTTCAGGATCTCGTCCGTCTTCATGTCCGCATTTGGAAGCGGGAAGTATTCGATGAAGACAGCGATACGTGGAGCCTCTGCTTCAGGGACCACCTTGATGTGGGCGTCCTTCCACAGCCGGAGCTTTGGTACCTCTGTACCTAGCCACGCAGCTGTCTCCGCATTTCCGCATGTTACCGCCATCCATCCAGGGCGAAAGGTGCAGCCGGAGAACAGCGGCTTCACAGAGCCGTGTCTCAGCTCCATCACCCTCGATAGGATTGCGGACTGAATGCGGTGGAGCTGTTCTGTCGTTAGGAGGCTTTCGGGGTAGTTGGCCGGGAGTATTCCCCTCTTCATCGAGCTGGCAACATCTCTATAAGAGGCAATGACTGCTCCTGTGTTGCCTGCCCAGCCGCTGCTCCTCCGTGGCCGGCAATACATTTGCAGGATCACCCTTAGTCAGGGTACTAGGTGCCGCGGTTTTGAACATGGCCCTCTTAGTCGACGCCTCTTTTGGGGTTCGTGTTGGGCGATCTACCTCGTTTGTTGGCTGTAGCGCCACTCCTGCTGGGCATAGCCCTTGGAGGGTCCATAGGCTTCTGTGCGAGCCTTTTGGCCTCCTCTTCCATAGCATCTTCAGGCTCCCGGATGGGTTCGATTTGACTCGATTTGGGGCTGCTCGAGCACCCTGTTTCTGTTGGGGTATTTTCAGTAGTGTCCATTAGTTTGTTCCCACCAGTAGTGTTGAAGGAAGTATCCCCCGGGGTAGAGCCTCATACCCCGAATCGGGCACTTATACGACCGGAGGTGCCAGGTATCCGGAAGCCACCGTTAAAAGACACATTAACGTAGTGCCATTCGTCACAGGGGCACGGTACGGTAACACCGGTGATTACGGGTTTTTTTCGAGTTGTCCTTTCTAGATCCGCCATTTCTAGTCTAGAGCAGGGGCACCTCGAGCAGGATGTGGTTCTTCACCACGTATGGTCGGTCTGCTGTAGACGGCATGTGACTGCCAACTCCTACTGGCTGAGTCAGCTTGGCGCAGCGACAGGCACACACGCTTCGCTGCCCAACCTTAGCACCCCACACAACGGATAATATTTGGGGCTAATTCGAAGGTTTTCCAAAAAGTGGTTAGTATGTATACTGACGAATCACTTTCTACGTATGGAGAGTTGTCCTGAACTGCTATTGAGACTTTCTTATCCTATTATCAATTGCTGTTTAATGCTTGGAATTATATACAGTGTAATGGGACGTTTAACAGTTTTGTATTGCATTTCAACTTGCAATAATCCTATAATAGATTGTTTTTCTCCACCAGCAGTTCGTGCGCTAGATTTTATGTGCTTAGATTGAGGAAACTTGGAAAAATCTGTAAGAGCCAATTGAGCTCCTATGCAGCTTATGTTTGAACCGGTGTCTAGCAAGCCTAGTTTGGTTTACTTTAAAAACTTCTGTGTAACTTCTCAGATCCTTGGAGTTATTAAAAATAGTAGAGATCTGAAGTTGCTTATTTCTCTTAATGTTAGCGTAATATGACTTTAATCTAACAGTACGCCTACTCGTGTTGTCATTGAATATACGACGCCGGACTTTGTTATAATTGTCTAATCTATATTGGTAAGAGCGATATCTTAACGGAATGTTATTTAGATTTGGTTCTGTTTTTTCGGACAAAGTGGTTAGTATGTATACTGACGAATCACTTTCTACGTATGGAGAGTTGTCCTGAACTGCTATTGAGACTTTCTTATCCGATTTTAGATAGGTTGGATTACATTGCGAGGGGGCTCCTTGGGCTGTGGGATGCCCCCGCTCGGCGGTGTTCCGATTTCTTTTGAAGACAGGTTTGGCACTGTGGTTTATACACATTAACCTTACCGCAGTCATAACATAATATATACGAGGGGGAGATTTACAATTTTCCCAAACAACTAAAACTACTTCTTCGCAATTCCAACACTTGAAGTTAGCTTTAGAGCTATTTACTGCGTCCACTTCAGCTTCGAATGGGGAATCTTCTACTTTGTTCGAATCCTCTTCTTCTAAAGCATGTACTTCACGATAGCTAACTAATGGTTTTTGCTTAGATCCGGATTCATCTCGAGCGCTTATTTCATAAGATAAGTTTTCTGTCATCTGAACCAAGCGACGTAATTGTCCTACCGAATGTACAGGATGGTATAATAATTTGTCCCTAGTCTCAGGAAGCAGATTACTTTCCAAGATTTTCACTAGCTCTTCTTGATCGAGTCTAATGGACTCGTTATCTATCAAAGTCACTACGGACTCATAGAAAGACGAAAAACTTTCTCCGTGTTTCTGTTTGCGCGCTCTGATTAGCTCCATACTCATAAAGTCGGATTTATAATCCTTATAATGTTAGCTTTTCCCGTAAATAATACATGTACATGATCACACATGTTTGCGAAATCATTATCTAGAGTTTTCTTGGTAAGTGAAGAGAGTCTATAAATGAATTCTTCAACTCCTATTCCATCTGCAAATCCATCAAAAGATACACCCCATTTCTGCATGATGTCAACTGTCTGTCGAGAATGACCTGTTACAACTGACGGATTGCGTTGCGGTGTTGGGTTAACGTTCAGGGAAGCCATAACTCTACTGATTGTCTGCTCTATCATATCTTGAACGGTATTGTAGTTTATTGGCTTATTACGGCGATTATTTATGGAACGGTTCTGTCTATTGCTTCGAGGCCTACCACTAGAGGGTCGTTCGGCAACACCATCTCCATGATTAGAGCATTGACTACCATCTAAGGCTGGAGGACTAACATCTCCTACGTTTGCAACTGAACACTGAACGGCAACACCATCTCCATGATTAGAGCATTGACTACCATCTAAGGCTGGAGGACTAACATCTCCTACGTTTGCAACTGAAGGGTCCTGATTTTCATTTAAATTTTGGGTTTCGCCTAACGCCAAGGCTCTGGCGCTTTGGGTCATTACACCTCGAGTAGCTCGTACCGCGGGAGATGAGGCGAGCTCATCTCGATTAATGTGTACGCGGCACGTATAGCATACAGTATTTTCTGTTAACCATTGTATTGTATAGAAATTTATTTATTTAATTTATCATTAAATTGTATAGAAATTTTTATGAAAGACATGTCCACACGTGAGTAAATAGCACGGACGGGTGTTATCCATTATCGTTATCCATTATGTTATCCATTATGGAGGAGTATTTGCAACTGGCATTGTTAACTTTTCTTCTTCTTGGATTTGACTTAAATTGGCAACAAAAAAACTCGGATTGTTTAACCTACATATCTTGCAGTATCCGATATGGTATAAAAAAATGTTTCTGGGCTATTGCAACTCAACTGAGATGGCACTACTTACTTGATTTTCAATCTTTCTATCGGTTTTTATTCGGCAAGTAAAGCGTAACAGCATTTAAACAAGTTCCAGACAACAGTTCCCTAAGTAAAAAATAAAACCAATTGTATCTAGTTGTCCAACTTCAGAGGTGGTTTTGGGAATCAGTATCGTGTAATCCTCATCAGTAAGGAACAGTTCAACCTAACAAGATAATCGAGTACTGGCATCAGATCTCAGTCGAATGCTCAATATTCTCCAAAACTATCTGTGTGAGGTAACTAAATCACATATTCCGAGATTAACTAGCTGACTCACAATCACGAAAAAAACGAGCAATATTTTTATGAGTAGAGATCCCAAGACTCTTATCTGACATAAGACCTTGAAATTCTAACAGATTTTTTTAACTATCAGCTCACTTACTGGTTCTCGTATGTTATCCATTATCAGAATAATCAGATTCGTAGGCCAGATAAAAGATTTTCTCCTTGTATATTATCCGCGGTATTAAGACCTGTCTAGTCTAAATTACTTCAACCGTAGTAGTACTAGAATCAAAAAAAACCCATGCCATTGCCATGTCAATCCAGAAAAACATCAAATTTCATACATCATGACTTCAAATGTCAATTCTGATAAATTTAAATACGCAACATAATAATCATCTTCTCAAACTTCAAAATAAATTTCATTGCATGTCTATTTGTTTGTTGATGTCTAAAATCTCAATTACCTAACAAAGATTTTTTTTTTTATGTTTATATTTTAGTTCTAATAATATAATAATTTTAATTCATTTTCTTCTTTTGTTGAGGCTTTTGTGTAAAGACAATTAGGTATAATGCATTTTTAAATTCAAATTATTAAAGAAGCAATGTGATTGGTTTGTAAGTGTCCTAATCTATAAGTTCCTGTTAATGCTACTTATATTTAATTCGGAATTGCTCTACATTGTATTTAATTCATTATTATTTTGTAAGGATGTTTCTACTTGCACGCCTTCACGTCTGTGCGCGTGGTTGCTGCCAAAGTCGCGTTGCGCAGAGGAATCTTCTCGAAAACGCAACCGGCTTGGCTTAGACCACGGTTTGGCACACGCGGGTCGGGTTTGGGCTACTTGGGGGCTTGGGTGCGTCGACCGGAATCGAGACGGAAAGCTATGCAAGCGGAGAGAAAACCCGTACTTGCACGCCTTCACGTCTGTGCACGTGGCTGCCACCAAGGTCCAGTTGCGCAGAGGAATCTTCTCGAAAACGCAACCGGCTTGGTTTAGGCCACTGTTTTGGCACACGCGGATCAGGGCTTTGAGGGTCAGGGAATAAATAAATTCAACTCAGTGTATGTTCGATGTTCTTATTGTCCGTTTGTTTCAGTTTTTTTTTTTTTTTTTTTTTTTTTTCTTGGTTATGTTTTCTGGGTTATGTTTCTTCCTCTTTTCTATCTGTTTCTTTCCCTAGCCGCACTATGTTTCGTTCCCTATCTCTCTCTCTCGCACTCTACTCACTAGGGTCCTTTGTGTCCTTGATCCTCGGTGTCCTTGGTCCTGGGTGTCCTGCGTAGCTTCGTCGTCGTGCGATGTGTTTCGGTCGGAGATCGGGGAAAAGAAAGAGGCAGCCGCAGGGCTTATATAGCCAGCCGGGCTCTCGTTTCCCAACACTGTCACGCCACGTTGACAACACTGGGGAACGTGCGTAGATCGCCTAATCCGCTCGTGCGTAGATCGCCTAGCCCGCTGAGTAGAGCGCCTGATCAGCTGTGATCCTAAATAATGTGCTAAATAACGGCTGGTTAAACTCCTGGCTAACGGCCGAAGTTTTTTTTGAACTTAACGGCTCTCTTGGCTTCTTGCCTGCCTCCGTGGCCTATCCTAACTTAACTAGTTTCTTACTATCTACTAACACATCCTACTCCTACCTATCCTAACTTATTACTAGTTCCTTATTAACTACCAATATTTACATTTTAACTCCTACTCCCTGGATGTAAGGCAGCTTTTAAGGTGCCTCACTGGATTAACTTCCATCGAAATACAAAATTCTAAATATATAATCCCACATGATTTTCATTTCGTAAATTTACAATTCGCTATTCCTTCTGAAGGAATACTAGGAATGGATTTCATAAAAAAATACAACTGTCAATTAGATTTCAAGCCATTTGAAGACTGGCTTATAATCAGACCAAATAATCTAAAATATCCAATTAATGTTCCAATAACATACAGTTCTGGGAACAACTCCATAATTCTGCCAGCAAGATCCCAAGTTGTCCGAAAAATTAAATAACCTCAGAAGAAGATAGTGTATTGATACCAAACCAGGAAATTCATATATAGCATATAGCATATACCATATAGCGATGTATTCGGACTACAAACAGAATCGATAACTAAAAAAAAATTTCATAAATATTCATATACATAAAAAATTATAGAAATCCTCATAGTCAAAAACTCATTGATGACAAAATATAGTAGTCGAACCATCTGTAGCACCTTATAATAGCCCACTTTTATTAGTACCTAAGAAGACACTTCCAAATTCGAAAAAGAAAAAATGGCGATTAGTAATTGACTATTGTCAGATTAATAAACAACTTTTGTCTGATAAATGCCCACTCCCTAGAATAGATGACATTTTAGATCAACTAGGTAGAGCTAAATATTTTTCATGCCTTGACTTAATGTCTGGTTTCATCAAATTGAACTTGAAAACAACTCAAGAGATATAACATATTTTTCAACAAGCAATGGTTCATATCCCTTTACGCGATTACCATTCGGCTTAAAAAAAGCGCCAAATTCGTTTCAGAGAATGATGACTATAGCCTTCTCTGGACTAGAACCGTCTGAAGCATTTCTTGATAGGGTTGGTTGTTGGTTGTTCCGAAAAACATATGGTCAAAAACTAAATTGATGTTTTTTTTAGAAATGTAGGCAACATGACCTTAAGTTACATCCCGAAAAATGTTCATTTTGTATGCCTGAAGTCACTTTTTTATGACATAAATGCACAAATAAAGGAATCTTGCTTTTGCTTTTTGTAATTATTACAGACGGCATATAAGAAATTTTGCCGACTATTCCCGTCACATAACTAGATTGGATAACTAGATAACTAGATTGGATGGACAAACGCCTTTGAACATCTAAAATCAGCACTTATGAAACCAACACTTTTACAATACCCAGACTTCAGCAAAGAGTTTTGCATAATTACAGATGCTAGTAAGCAAGCATGTGGAGCAGTCCTAACACAAATAAAAAATGTACTCCAGCTTCCAATTGCATACGCATCCAGATCTTCTACAAAAAGCGAAAGCAACAAAAGTACGACAGAACAAGACCTATCAGCTATTCATTGGGCAATAACACATTTCAGACCATATATTTATGGTAGACGCTTCACTGTCAAAACAGATCACAGAGCACTTACATCCCTATTTTCAATGGTAAACTCCAGTTCCAAACCAACACGCATGAGACTTGAATTAGAGGAATATAATTTTACGGTGGAGTACCTGAAGGGCAAAGATAACTATGTTGCTGATGCGCGATCAAGAATTCCTATAACAGACTTAAAAAACATACAAACAAATAATACAATTCGTAAGGTCTCTACCAGAAATCAAAGTAGACAAAAATCCTGCGCAGGAAAATAAAAGATAGAATTGCATAAGCATTCTAAAGAAAAAGCTTCTAAACCCAATACCAAGACATAATCAATGACGAAGTACGTATAGTACTGACCTTGCATGTAAATAATAATTCCTGTTTATTTAAACATGAAGAGAAAATTACAGCAAGATATGATGTTAGCAATTTGTATACTAATGGAACCATTGACTTAGGTCTATTCTTTCAAAGGCTTGAAAAGCAGCCCGGTATTAATCAAAACAGCAAACTAAAAGTGGCACAGTGGGAAATATCTTTGAACACGTTTCAATTGATAATTTTAAGAAAATGGGCAATAAGATACTGAAATCATTGAGAGTAGCGCTACTCAACCTGGTGACCCTTATAACGAATAATAAAGACAAAGAAGCTATATTGTCTACATTCCATGATGAAACATTACAAGGAGGTCATACAGGCATTACAAAAACCTTGGCCAAGGTCCAGAGACACTATTATTTGAAAAATATTTCTAAAGATATAAAAGAGTACATAAGAAAAAGCTCTAAATGCTAAAAATGAAAAACGACCAAACACACAAAGACCCCATTAGCTATAACTGAAACCCCAAAAATGCCTTTCGATAGAGTAATTGTGGATACAATAGGTCCATTACCAAAATCCGAACAAGGAATGAATACGCAGTAACCTTAATAAGCGATTTAACAAAATACTTAGTAGCAATACCAATAAAGAACGAGAAAAAATGCTAACTTCGGTAAACTGAAGTTGGAATACTCTTGCAGTCTGCAATTGGATCATTGAAAATCGAACCGTTTTAGTAATGTTGGACAAAAATCGAATTGTGTAAATTTTACATTTTACATGTAGACTTTTACATTTTCATATAAATCGACCGATCGCTTATACGGCAGCTATATGATAAAGTTGTCCGATCTTAAAAAAATTAAAACCGTAATTCTAGAACCATAAAAAACTGCTATATCTAAAAATTTATAGAAGTACGTTAAAAACAGAGAAGTTAAACATTTTTATACCCTTGCAGAGGGTATTATAATTATGACCAGATGTTTGCAACGCAGTGAAGGAGGCATCTCCGACCCCATAAAGTATATATATTCTTGATTAGCATCACCAGCCGAGTCGATCTAGCCCTGTTATTATTTTTAAAATGCCTACATATTTCCGGGACAGTACAAAATTCCCAGCTATTCGGTCAAGTGTTCAATCTTGATCTATGTGAAAATATTTTAAGACGAGTCTCAGAGCTATATTCGTCTACCATAGATAATTTTTTGACAAACAAGTCGTACGAGAGATAAAAAATATATTCTTTGTAATTTTTATAAAATAAAAATTGTAATTCCATAACTTTTAAACTGAAAGAATAACTTACATTAAATATATTGTTCTTATATAAAAACAGCACTTATGAAGTTTTAATCGAATATCTTGAAAAATTGCGAGTATATGCCAATTTAATCCGATAGTGCCTATATTATATAGAAGTCCGATTTCGCATGAAATTTAAAATCTGCTGTTATAATCATACGCAAGGGTATAAAAATAACAATGTAATGTAAATTTATAACATTTATAACATTTATACACATTTTACAGAACATTTTACATAACATATTATGATATATAGTAGTGCGACCTTAATGAAATTAAAACCGTAATTCTAAAAAAGTAAAAAACGGCTATAATACGAAATTTTTAGAAATACGTTTAAAAACAGAGGAAATAAAAATGTTCTTCCCATAAGTTCGCCATCATTCCTATGACAGCTATAGGATATACTAGTCCGATTTCGGCCGTTCCGACACATACGGGCTAAAGAAATAAGACTATGCTGAAAATTTCAGCTCGATAGCTTAAAAACTGAGGACAGACGGACAGACGGACAGACAGACAGACTGACAGACAGCCAAACGGAGTTGGCTAGATCGACTCGGCTGGTGATGCTGATCAAGAATATATATACTATATGGGGTCGGAGATGCCTCCTTCACTGCGTTGCAAATATCATGGCAAAATTATAATACCCTAATACCCTAATTTGAAGAATTTATTTTAAAATACGGTCCAATGAAGACGTTCATTACGGACATGGGAACAGAATATAAAAATTCAATAATAGAAGAGTTATGCAAAGATTTGAATATCAAAAACATAACTTATACCGCACATCATCATCAGACTGTGGGTAGCGAAGCCACAGAACATTTAATGAGTTCATCAGATCTTACATTTCAGTTGACAAAACAGATTGGAATGTGTGGTTGCAATACTTCGTATATTGTTTTAACACAACCCCCTATGGCACATGACTATTGTCCATATAAGTTAGTTTTTGGTAAAACTTTTAATTTGCCTAAACATTTTAATAGTATAGATAATGCGACGCACTGTGGCTCGTTTTCTCAAAACACGTTGCAAAATTAATAACTTTTGATCTATTGAAGGTATCTTCGTATTTTTTTTTTTTTAAATAATTTACAAATCTCCAAAAAAATTTAGGTAGTGCGTTTTTAAGGTTACGCCAACCAAAAGAAGCAGAATTTATTCGGCAATCTAAAACTTTTGATTTTTTACTATAATAATACATTTTTCATAGGAATCAATGAACTTAAAAATTCAAAATGATTAAACATTTTTTTTTATACTCATTCTATAAATAAATAAAAAAATTGCATATAAAAAATTTGACAAAAATTTTTTTTTTTTTTTGCAACTCCGGTACTTGAAGCTATACTTTTTGCTGCCTTACCGTTTCCATACTGGCCGACTACAAAGTGCCAGTTTGGTAGCATGGTTTGATATGAACAATTATCAAAATCTCGAAATGAGCACAATTATAGCAATGATTTTTTATTTGTTAGTTGAATATCTCCACTAATTTTTAGTATTATCTAGAGCTCGGCGAAATATGGCATTTTTTTTTATCTTCCACTAAAAATTCAAAATAGGGATAAAAATATTTTTTTTTTTTAAATCCAAATAAAATAGACGTACGAAAAAATATTTGCATTTTCTTTTAATTCGGGTTTAAAATTGATTCCTTAAAGCAGAAAAATAATTTTTTTTCTTTGAGATTGACTAATTTTTTAGAAAAATTAATTTAAATCTGTCGATTTAGCGAGTTTTACCTTTTTGCAACTACAGAAAAATTGTCAAACTTTGAGTAGCGCAAATAAATACTAAACAAATTTTGTAAATTATAAAATATTGGTTTTGAATAGCTTGATCAATTCCTAATTGAATGGTATCAAAAGTTTTCTAAATTCAACAACGCGAAATCCGACTTTTGCAACGAGTTTTCTTAAAATGAGCCACAGTGCGACGCCTCGGGCCGCAATTAATATACATATATAATTAGTCATTTGATTTATAAAGATTAATTGTTAGGTTAAGTCTGAAATAATTAGTATTAGTAATTAATATTAGATTATATTGCAGTAGTTAATCCAGTAGAATAAAATAAAAGAACGCGCGATTTTCGGAAAGAAACGCGCCAGGCCTGAAATATGGGCACTTAAGCCATCTGACAACGCCAATGGACGGCGCCCTATCCAAGGGAGTACAGCAGCCCTGGAACGGCCCGAATAGCTGACTCCGATAGGCAGCCTTCCGTCATCTGGTAACCCCAGCGTCGATCGATATTCGATAAACTATCGAATGTCTATGAGGCAACGCACAGCTGATCTCGGCCTATATAAAGCCGCACTCAGCCAGATGCCGGTCACGAGCAGCGCAACCGACCACATATGGGTAAGTCCTCAAGTAGATAGAAAATTCGAACTATCCACTCTACCACTCTACCTAATCCGTAGCACAGAGTACCAGAGACGGTTCACATAACCGACTCCGCATGATCATAGGCCGAGGTCCAAGGTCTGGCTCTCGCTAGCCGGCTTTGATGAGCACAGGGTAACAGAGACGGTTCAAGTAACCGACTCCGCCTAGCACAGGGTAGCCGAGGATGGTTCTCGTAATCACCTCCGCATAGCATAGCACAGGGTAGCAGAGAGCGGTTCACTTAACCTCCTCTGACGAGCACAGGGTATCATAGCACGGCTCGAGTAGCCGCCAATCTTAGGAGCACAGGGTCCACGGTCGAGCTCAAGCTTGCCGACCGGGACCTAAACAGGGTATCGACGAGACACAGGGTTTCACAGGTGCGAGGCACGAAATAGGAAACAGACAGCACGGTGCGAGCAGGAACGAGAGTCGGCCAGCCCAGACTGAAACTCCGCATCTTCTTCTCCCGCGCAGAGCTTATCTTTCTTTCTCCACAGGATTTAAAAACACACAAATACATACTCGATATCAATAAAAATACACACTTGCGATCTGAATTCTTTTGACTCTTTCCAGGCAAGAGAGGGGCCTGGACTTATAAATTTCTGTGACGAACCCCGAACTCGGCGAGCTAGCCTCGCAACCCAAAATATACAATTACAACAAGATAAAACTACTATATAATATAGAAGACTATGCTAAAGAATCAAAATTCAGATTAGAACAAGCATTTAATAGATCTAGATAAATGTTAGAATCACATAAGCAAAAGCAAAAAATTAATTACGACAAAATACTTTAGATTTTGAGTTTAAAATAGGATCAGGTTTTATTGAAAAATAAAACAGGACATAAGCTAGATTTTAAATACACAGGTCCCTATAAGGTAGAACAGCTAGGAGATAGAAATAACATAACAATATTAAGTAATACTTGCAAAAATAAAAAACAAATAGTACATAAAGATAGATTACAAATTTTTATTTCATAATTAGTTTGATTCTCTTATAAATATATCAGGTATGTCCATACATAAAATTAGAACAATAATTATAATGGACCCTTGCAGTCTGCATATATAGTATATATATTCTTGATCAGCATCACCAGCCGAGGCGATCTGTCTGTCCGTCTGTCCGTCCGTCGGTTTCTACGCGAACTAGTCTCTCAGTTTTTAAACTATCGAACTGAAATTTTCAGCATAGTCTTATTTCTTTAGCACGCAGTATATATGTCGGAACGACCGAAATCGGATTACTATATCCTATAGCTGCCATAGAAATGATGGCGAAATTAATGTAAACAAAATGTTAACTTCTCTGGTTTTCAATGATTTGCTAAAAATTTGAAGAAATGAAAGTTTTTTATGGTTCTAGAATTACGAATTTAATTTCTTTAAGATCGGACCACTATATCATATAGCTGCCATAGAAGCGATCGGCTGAATTATATGAAAATGTTAAATTCAACATGTAAAATGTAAAATTTACAAAATTCGATATTTTTTCGCACACACACACACGCACAACGCATGTCCGGAGAAAAGAGGTGCAGCGCAAACGGAGCCATGGCGAAGGGTAAGCCAGCCAACGGTAGTTGGAGGATCAGCAACTCAGCTGGCCCCACCATCTACGCGCCCAACGCAGCAAAAAAGGGCCAAAGCTCCCAAGAGACGCACGCTGACGCCAGGAAGACCGCGAAGACCGTGACCCCCGCAATTCCGGTTGCCGGTTGGGAGGTGGTGAAGAAAAAGCCAAGAGCTACGCGTCGCGCAAGACCCGATGCGGTCGTTGTACAGGCTAGCGGGAAATCGTACAGCGAGGTACTAGCCATGGTGACTCGAAGGGAGGACAAACAGTTGCCGGACCTGGGAAGCTGTGTTGCCAAGGTGCGCCGTACCGTAAACGGCAACCTCCTGCTCGAGGTGGCCAAAGGCAGCGCAGAAAGCGCTGAGGCCATGAAGGACAGCATTGCGAAGGTGCTTGGCGACGCAGTGTCAGTGCGAGCCATGTCGGACGAGACGAAGCTTCTAGTATTGGAGATACGGCACATCGACTCCATCGCAACAACGCAGGAAATCTGCGCTGCTATAGCGAGCCAATATGGCATCGATGCGGAGCGCATCAGAGTACGGAGTCTGCGTCGAGGCTACGCGGAGTCGCAGACGGCAGTGGTCAGCTTGCCCTTCTCCCTGGGGAAAGCCGTCCTCCATCGGGGCGAGGTGCGGATCGGATGGACCATCTGTAGGATCCGGGAAAGAGCAGGCCCCCCAAGGTGCTTCAGATGCTTGGAGACCGGGCACATTGCAGCGAACTGCAAGAGCCAAGTCGATAGGAGCGACTGCTTCATAAGGTGTGGTGGACAGGGGCACAAGGCCGCCAAGTGCACCAGGGAGCCTTCATGCTTCATTTGCTCTGCGGCAGGCATGAAGGAGACCAGGCATCAGGCAGGAAGTAGATTCTGTTCAGCCACAACCAGCGGGCCCGGGAAACCGCGACCAGCATGCAGTTGATCCAGTTGAACCTGAATTACTGTAGAGCTGCGCAGGATTTACTGCTGCAGACAGTCCGGGAGGTAGCAGCGGATGTTGCCATCCTTAGCGAGCCATATAGGGTGAGCGAAGGGGGGGAGTGGGCCAAGGACCGCACTGGCAAGGCGGCCTTGTGGCTGTGCGGCGACAGGAATCGGAGGATGTCCAGCATCCTGGCAGCCGATGGATTCGTCAGGGCTGAGGTTAGCGGCTTCTGGCTATACAGCTGCTACCTGGCGCCGAGTCTACCACTGGAGGCATTCAGCAGGATTCGGGACGATCTTTGCTGCGACCTGCGGGGAAGAGCCAACGTCGTCGTCGGAGGCGATTTCAACGCGTGGGCCCAGGAGTGGGGCTCATCCTCGACAAATGCTCGAGGTAGGGTGGTGCTGGAGGCATTCGCCTCGACAGACGTCGTGCTCCTGAACGACGGAGCGCGGCACACGTTTGTCAGAGCAGGAGCAGCGTCGATCATCGACCTCACGTTCGCAAGCAGCTCAACGTCCCAGAATGCCAGATGGAGAGTCAGCACCGGTACGCATCCAGCCCAGGGAGGAGCGCCAGCCCTTCAAACCCACAGGCTGCGACGTGACGGAAGAGGAGGTATCCCGGACGGGGAGAACCGTACCCCCGAAAAAGGCGCCAGGGCCGGACGCAGTTCCCAACAGGGCACTGAAACTGTCCATCGCCCTGCACCCGAAGGAGTACGCGGCCCTGTTCTCCATGTGCCTAAGGGAGGGGACCTTTCCGGAGAGGTGGAAGAGGCAGAAGCTGCTGCTGCTGGCCAAGCCGGGGAAGCCACCGGGGGAGCCTTCCTCCTTCAGACCAATCTGCCTCACCGACACCACTGGCAAGGTGTTCGAGAAACTGATAGCAGTAAGGCTAAACGCTGCTATCGAGGACGCTGGCGGTCTTTCTCCGAGGCAGTTCGGCTTCAGGAAGGGGAGGTCAACGCTGGACGCCATCGAGAAGGTGAAGGAAATTGCGGAAACGGCGATCGCGGGCACGAGGTGGAAAGGCGGCTCGAAGAGCTACTGCCTAGTGGTAACGTTAGACATTAGGAACGCCTTCAACACCGCCGACTGGAGTCGCACGCTGGAGTCCCTCGGTGCCCTGAACATCCCTGGGTACCTGCTACGAATAGTGCGGAGCTATTTCAGCGAGAGGGTGCTCACCGTGGAGACGGACATGGGTTCCAGAGCATAAGAGGTCTCAGCCGGAGTCCCGCAGGGCTCCGTTTTGGGACCCCTGCTCTGGAACACCATGTACGATGGGGTCCTGCGGCTCCCCATGCCCAGTAACACCACCGTTGTGGGCTTCGCGGACGACGTGGCAGTGGTCGTAGTCGCCAAAGAGCGCGCCGCAGTGGAGGAGAAGGCGAACGAGGCGATCAAGGAGATCGAATCGTGGCTCTCGAGCGCGGGCCTGGAGCTGGCAGCGCATAAAACGGAAGCGGTCCTAATCTCCAGCCGAAAGGTCGTGGAGACAGCCGAGATTCGTGTCGCTGGAGCGGCGATAACCTCCCAGAGGGCCATCAAGTACCTGGGTGTCCTCCTTGACACTCGATTGTCGTTTAAGGAGCACCTAGAGTACATCCAGAAGAAGGCCAACGGAACCGCAGGAGCACTCTCCCGTATGCTGCCGAACACCAGAGGCCCCAAGCAGACCAAAAGGAAGTTGCTGGCAAGTGTCGTCACTTCCCAGCTGCTCTATGCGGCACCGGTGTGGGCGGAGGCGGCAGAGGTAAGAACTTACATGCGGGGAGTCAAATTGACCTATAGACTGTGCGCCATCCGGGTTGAGAGCGCATTTCGGACCATCTCGGACGACGCAGTGCTGGTCATAGCCGGGCTAGTCCCGTTGAAAGAGATGGTACGCGAGAAGGCGGACCTGCGCAGAGCACTGAGCGGTCACCTGGTACCGGAGGGCGCTAGTAAGGCCGATATTAAGCGCGCGGCCAGAATGCGGAGCTATGAGACTTGGCAGGAGAGATGGGAGGCCTCGTCCAAAGGTCGATGGACGCACAGGCTGATCCCTAATATTAAGGCCTGGATGGAGAGGAAGCACGGGCAGGTGAACTTCAATCTGACCCAGGTGCTGAGCGGCCACGGCTGCTTCCGCAGCTACCTCAAGAGGTTCGGCCACGACGAGGAGGATGGCTGTCCGGAGTGCGGATCCGGAATCCCCGAGGATGCACACCACGTCATCTTCGAATGTCGGCGGTTCGACGAAGAGAGGGAGGCGCTGGAAGCGGTAGCAGGGTCACCGATCAGGGTGGACACGTTGGTGCCGCTGATGTTGGCGGACCAAAGGACCTGGGACGCGGCGGCAGAGTTCTCGGCAAAGCTGATGAAGATGCTTAGGACCCTGGAGAACGGAGCGGACGGGCTGAGCGGCCTTTAATTGTGCGAAGCATTGCTTTGCGGCCGTACCGCACAATGCGGGCCCTTGCCCCGTCTAATGGGTGCATGCGCAACGCATGTCCCGTAAATGTCCTGTTATTGTTAAGTAATATAAGTTAATGTAAATAAATGAATACAAAAAAAAAAAAAAAAACATACACAGCCTCACCACCCTCCTCAACTCTTGCACCTGACCCCAGGGAGGCAACGAGCAGAAGGCCAAGGATCCGGCCAACTTCCAACCCCCCCGCTGCGGTGGCACCAGTTCCAAAGGGGCGCTGGGAACCGAGTCGGAGCGGTATAACTCTCATCAGGCTTCTGCTGGGGGAAATCCTAGCGCACCGTGGGACCCCCTTCAGGAGTAGGTGCAATGGAGAAGACAAAAGTTCCGGCAGACCGGGACGATGTCACTCAGGCACTACCGGTGGCCAGGGCTGAAGAGGAGCTGCTGAATGACTTTCGGCGGAACAAGCAGAAGGTGCAGCGGTCACCTCCTGGGCTGGTACTGGAGACGCATCCAGTCTCTGCGCCGACCAAAGTGCATGGGCCTATGTTTGTCTTTGGGCAAACTGACAAGGACCAGGACCACCCCCAAGAGAAGCTGGGACTCCACCAGCCCTGATGACAAGGAGGCTGGAGCCTACAAGAAGCAGCGGGTGCAAATGAGCGCCTCAGCTCTGACCGAGAAGCTAGGTATCATGCTCGACGAGATAATCGCAGGATTCACGGACACAAAGTCCAACATCAAAAAGGTCGTTCGCCACGTCAAGCAGAGCACCATAGACTCTCTGCAAGCGAGGAAGAAGCTGCAGCTGGAAATCTGTGCCAGGCTTACTGAGGGCCAAAGCAAGAGCCCGACCAAGAGCTCAAGCCAGCAGACCATGCACACACTGGGCGGCACCGCACCCGAAGCCGCACGTGCTACCAAAACGGGAACGGCGGGTACCCTCTCAAATGCCACTCAAGTCGACTCCAGCTGGCAGCAAGTCAGGGCTAAGAGCACGAAGCCGAAGCAGAAAGCCGAGAGCACCAGATGCAAGGCGAACCAAGCCCCCACGTCCCGATGCCCAGGAAACCACGCGCAGATGCCATCCTGATCAAATGCAGCGTGGGCTCGTACGCGGACATGCTGAAGATGGTTAAAGCAGAGCCCACCCTGCAAGGACTCAAAGACAGCGTGCAAGGCATTCGAAGAACGGCCAACGGCGGGCTACTCCTCAGGCTGCAGAAGCCACTCGACCCGTCCACGCAGCAACTCCAGGCTGCCATTCGCACGGTCATATCCGGAAAATCCGAGGTTGCGGTCATGCAGGAGAACATACAAGTGGATGAGTTGACCACAAGCGAAGAGGTCATACTGGCGCTTTTTGCAGGCGAGGACTGCGAGATCCCAGGCGATGCAGTTCCCAGGATGCGCAAAGCATACGGAGGAACTTAAACCGCGACAGTCAACCTCAGGCCGAATCATGCACAGAGGCTGCTCGAGAAGGGCAAACTAAGAATCGGGTGGGTCGTCTGCCACATAAGGCAGAAGATGGAGCCGAGAAGATGCTTCAAATGTATTGGATTCGGCCACACCTCGGGAGATGCCGAGCCTCAGACGCGATTGACAAATCGACGCTGGAGTCCTGCTTCAGATGCGGAGGTGCTGGCCACAAGCACATAAAGTGCACCCAAGGCAAACCCAAATGCATCCTTTGCACACGATGGAGGCAAAACAACGAGTGAGGCAGAGCACCCAACCTTGAACAGGTCATGCCCTGCCTACCAGAAGGCAGTCAAAGGCCTGCAGAATGATTCCTACGGCTAAACCTGAACCACTGCAGAGCCGAGCTACAGACAGACATTGCCATTTTAAGCGAGTCGTATAGGGCAAAATCTGAAGGAACATGGCAGCAGAGCACTGACGGAGCTGCGGGCAGCCTCCGGGCCACCTGTCGGAGAGAGCTGTTAGAAATGGCTACGCAAGGGCTAAGTTTCAGAACACAACCATCTATAGCTGCTACATCGCCCCAAGCATACGCATAGAAACGTTCAGGGACATAGTACATGAGATCGCCCAGGATGCGCGCGGGCGCTCTCCGGTCCTTGTCGAAGGGGATTTCAATGCCTGGTCCACCACGTGGGGAAGCGGTCAGAGAAGTGACCCAATGTGCTGCAAATGCAATCGAGGGCGAAAGGTGGCGCGGAGGCACTAAACAATATTGCCTTGTATGCACACTGGACGTTAAGAACGCCTTCAACTCTGCCAACTGGAGCCTCGTTCTACAGGCACTGCGACGCATAGGCATCTCCGGCTATCTTTTACTGAAAGTACCGCGTCCTTATATACAGCTCAGAGGCCGGGCACCACGAGTACCAGGTGACCGGAGGAGTACCCCATGGCTCAGTTCTGGACCCAATACTCTGGAACGTCATGTATGACCGGATCATGAGATTGAACATACCAACAGGCTGTACCGTTACTGGCTTTGCTGACGACATTGCGCTAGTTACAGTGGACAACCACCTGTGCGACGTCTCTAACAAATGCAGCCTCTCAATCGACATACTGATGAGATGGCTTGCAACGGACTGGGGCTCGCAGAGCACAAGACGGAGGCGGTGCTCATCAGCAGCAGAAAGGCGGTGGAAAAGGTGGATTTCCGGGTTGGAACAACCACCATCGTGTACAGCCCGGCGATCAAATACTTCGGCGTCCTGATCGACAACAGGCTGACATACAAGAGTCACCTCGAATACATGGCTGCCAAAGCATCCAAGGCGACTGCAGCCATATCGAGGATGATGGCAAACACACGTGGGCCCAAGCAGCAGAGCAGGCGACTGATTGCAACAGTGATAACCTCGACCCAACTGTACGCAGCGCCCATATGGTCCGAAGCCATGAAGACTCTAACCTACAGTCGACACTGCAAGTCTGTATACAGACGATGCGCTCTGCGCATCTCCAGCTGCTTCGGAAGAAGCTGCATTAGTGGTAGCAGGAACAATCCCAATCGATCTCCTAGCAGCAGAACGCAGAACAGGACATACGGGCAGCAGCACCCAGCGAAGCAGCACAATAACGCAATGGCAGGAGATTTGGGACAATTCGGGCACCGGAAGATGGACGCACAGGCTCATCCCCAGCCTGGAACCCTGGCTTCAGAGGCGCCACGGACAGGTACATTGTTACACCGCGCAGGTCATCACGGGCCACGGGTGTTTCAAGGTTTACCTCCACAGATTTAAGCATGAGACGAACCTTGCCTCTCACTCGCGCACAGCATCCACAAGCTGCCACCCGCGCCATTTTTCACTCGTCACTGTAGACAACAAGATCAGCTGTTTACAGTGTTGAACAACGCCGGGCTTCAAAGCTTAACAGAGCAGTCCCCCGCGCTTACCGAGTCCCTCTACACCAACGCCAGGGGACGTACCATCCTTGAAACAGTCGCGTCGCTGGACATCGTGCTGCTGAACGAGGGCTCCCAGCACACCTTCAACAGAGCTGGGGCCGGTTCGATTATCGATCTATCGTTCGCAAGCAGTTCCCTAGCCCGTAGCACACCCTGAAGGATAGGCGAGGTGTTCACGGCCAGCGAATATGAGGCCATTCTGCTGTCAGTCGACGGCCATGCCAAGAAAAGCGTACCGCCAGGACTCCTTTAGGCCACAGGCCTTTGCCAGTGCTCTAGAAGGCTTGGCTGTCTCCGAGTTGGACTCGGCAGATGAAGCCGCGAACAAGATGACAGCTAGACTGGAGGAAGCCTGTGATCAGCGTTTGCAGCAGCGACAGAACTATTGCAACCACCACGCACCAGTGTACTGGTGGAGTGAGGAAACCGCAAACCTCTCAACCCTCAACTCGAGCTTTAGGAGTGCAAAGAAGGCACTCAAACTGGCGATACGGGATAGCAAGAGGGAATGCTACCTCAAGCTCTGCGACGACGTGGAAAACGATCCATGGGGGAGAGCCTATAAAACGGTGGTCAAACACGTGAATGCCGGCAGTAGGTCGCCCTCAGACCCGGCTGCCCTGGAAGGCATTGTCCAAGTGCTGTTTCCAGAAGGTCGCCCCCATTCCATCCCCCGATGGACGGGACAATTTAGGAGCCCGATATGTCCGGTCACGGAGACGGAAGTGTTGTCAGTGCCTAGGGACTTGAAGAACAGGAAAGCACCTGGGCCTGGGAAGTGAAGAGCCGGCTTTCCCTCCACCCGGAAGCGGCAGCAGCACTGTACAACAAGTGCCTGCTGGAAGGGACCTTCCCTGACAGGTGGAAACGCCAGAAGCTCTTGCTCCTGTCGATGCCAGGGAAACCAGTGGGAGAAGCATCCGACCTGCTGGACACCATAGGCAAGATCTTCGAAAGGGTCATAGCTACCAGACTGAACGCTGCTATGGAGGGTGCCGGTGGACTCTCTTCCAACCAATACGGTTTCCGGAAGGGGAAATCGACACTAGACGCTGGTCACCAACATCGCTGCTGAAGCCATCGCTGGTACCAGATGGAAAGGCGGGACGAAGAAGTTTTGTCTAGTGGTCACGCTGGACATACGGAACGCCTTTAACTCAGCCGATTGGGGGAGGACACTGGAGGCACTACGGTCCTTCAACATTCCCGAATACCTGCTGAATGTGGTACACAGCAAGAGGGAGCTGGTCCTTGAAACCTCTGTGGGCTCCAGGACATACGAGGTGACAGCCGGAGCTCCTCAGGGCTCGGTACTGGGCCCTCTGCTGTGGAACACCATGTATGACGGAGTCATGAGGCTTCCACTGCCGAGCTGCGCCGACATAGTTGGCTTTGCAGACGACGTGGCGCTGGTTGTGGTGGCCAAGGAAGTGGAAGTGCCATCTCAGCGTGCCACCCGTCTCTCCTATCGCGAGCACCTGGAGTTCGTAAGCAAGAAGGCAAGCGTGACTACAGGATCGCTCTGCAGGATCCTGCTAAACACCAGGGGTCCGAAACAGGACAGACGTAGGCTCCTCGCGACAGTTGTTAAGTCGCAGTTGTTGTACGCTGCTCTGGTGTGGGCCGAGGCCACGGCTGTCAGTAGTTACATGCGAGGGATCAACTCGACATATCGCCTGTGTGCCGTCAGAGTAGCGAGTGCCTTCAGGACGATCTCGGACGACGCAGCGCTCGTCATTGCAGGCCAAGTTCCCCTGTGTGAACTGGTGCGGGAGGCCAAGGAGATTCGAGCGGCTCTAGTAGGCAACGGAGCGGACCAAAGGACCAAGTCCGAGGTGAAGAGGAGTGCCGGGAGGCAGAGCGTCATCAACTGGCAGGCTGGCTGGGACACCTCCAGCAAGGGACGCTGGACGCACCAGCTCATCCACAGCATAGAGCCCTGGATAAACAGAAGGCACGGTCAGGTGGACTTCTACCTTATCCAGGCACTGAGTGGAGTGCTTCCGAAGCTACCTAAAACGCTTTGGGCCTGCCTCCTTAAGTCCGGAATTCCGATGAAAATATTAGAGCTCGAAAATATTGATGGCGTTTGTTATCTAAAGGGACAGCGATTTGAAATCAAACGAGATTTTTTCAGTCTCCAATGGAGAATTCGGCAATAGGAATAATTTTAGTGGACACCAATGTTGACGAAGCAATTGAAAGTCATCCAATTGCGGAAATTTCATTTAAATATTTACACCTGCCACACGGGGATAATGAAATAGTTCTCGTGCCTTTAATTCTCTCTCTTTGCGATTAGTAATAAAGAATTGCTTGTAAAAAGAAAACAAAAATAAACGTGAAAGACAGCTACGCATACATTTACATATGTGAGACACCCACGGACATAGATTTGCATATGTGAGACACCCACGGACATAGATACATACACAAAAGGACACAAAAAACGAAGAGACAATAAAAAGGGTTAAATGCGGCTATATAATTAATATTACTATTTGTTAGAATGTGGGGCATATAGTAGTTAACTTATAGTTAATATAAAACTTATAATAATATAATAATTTTCGTTAAATACATACCTTTTTTGTTGAGTTCACGTTTTCACAATAGTTCACTTTTTCACAGATCTAGGGGTGCATCGCGATCTTGAATGTAGCCCTTGTTGCAATTTGGTAAGACCTTCTTTTGTTTTGGTAAATTTGCATAATCGCGACTGCAATATACGTGTGACCAAACATATCTCGCGTTGTCTACTATATCAACATTTAATAGTTATTATAACAACACAAATTGATCGTTTCGAAAACATAAATACGATTTTTACAACGCGTCCTATCACAAACAGAATTTTTCTTAATTTCTACAACATTTTAAACTGTTTTTATTGTTTTATTATTTATGTGTAAATGTAGCTAGGTAATAGTTTCAAGGAGCCTTAGAAAGGCTTTTTTTACTTTTTTACTTTTGCTCTTTACTTGTTAGATAAAAACAATATTTAATTTTAGTAAGAAAATATGTCGTAAAATGTACTGCTAAGTATTAAAACAAAAACCAACTTTAATCAAATTTGCCATAAAATCTTTCAAACTATGTTCCTTTTTTTAAGTTAATAAATTTATTTCATTGAAAATATTCATCTTTTTTTAAAGAAAATATTCTCTAGACTTTACTCAGTTCGTGTTTTCAGAAACTCTAGTTACCTTAAAATGCAAATCACAAGTTAAATACAGAAAACTTAGTGCTGTTTTATCAGCGCACGCCTTAAAAAACAAAAATTCCCCAAATGAAAAAACCCTCCTGAGCAAATGTGGAACTGGGGAGCATCCCTTATATCCTCCCGGTTACACAGAGAATTCTATCTGAATTCGGTCAGCACAAGAATCAAAGTCCGACTAGGCGCTTATCGAAAGGGGCACTGGGGACCGAGAAGGGGCGGTATATTCCCCATCGTAAGTCAAGGGGAAATCTGTGGCCTGCGCGGGAGGCTCCCCCTAGCTAACCAGGTCAAAAGAGCAAGGCCTCCCACGAGGCAACCTGCCTTGAGGATCTCTTGGAGCTGGGGAAGCTCCTGCAGGAAATGTCCACTAAGATGATGGAAAAGTCTGCGCGCCACATAACTGTTGCCACGAGGGAGACGTTCGTGCGCATGAAGGCGCTTCACACGAGCATCCTACAGGCGCACAGAGAGGGCGGCAAGGACAACAGCATCAGGCAGGATAGCCAGAACGCTGCAATCGTGTGCGTGAAAGGCTCTCGAAGCATGCAAAGTGCAGACAACGCATGTCTGGAGAAAAGAGACTGCAGCGCAAACATAGCCATGGCGAAGTATAAGCCAGCCAACGGTAGCTGGAGGATCCGCAGCTCAACTGGCCCCACCATCCACGCGCCCAGCGCAGCAAAAAAGCGCCAAAGCTCCCAAGAGCACCCGAAGGAACTTCCCAAAAGGGCGTGGCGACACACTCTTACGCCAGGAAGACCGTGAAGACCGTGAGCCCCGCAATTCCGGTCGCTGGATGGGAGGTGGTCAAGAAAAAGCCAAGGGCTAGACCGCAAGACCCGATGCGGTCGTTGTACAGGCGAGCGGGAAATCTTACAGCGAGGTACTAGCCATGGTGACTCGAAGGGAGGACAAACAGTTGTCTGCCCTGGGAAGCTGTGTTGCCAAGGTGCGCCGTACCATAAACGGCAACCTCCTGCTCGAGGTGGCCAAAGGCAGCGCAGAAAGCGCTGAGGCCATGACGGAGAGCATCGCGAGGGTGCTAGGGAGCCATGTCGGACGAGACGAAACTGCTCATAGTGGAGATACGAGACATCGACACCATCGCAACGGAGCAGGAAATCTGCGCTGCTATAGCGAGCCAATATGGCATCGATGCGGAGCCCATCAGAGTCCGGAGTCTGCGCCGAGGCTTCGCGGAGTCGCAGACGGCAGTGGTTAGTTTGCCCTTCTTTTTGGGGAAAGCCGTCTTCCATCGGGGCAAGGTGCGGATTGGATGGACCATCTGCAGGATGCGGGAAAGTGCAGGCCCCCCAAGGTGCTTCGGATGCTTGGAGCCCGGGCATATTGCAGCGAACTGCAAGAGCCCAGTCGATAGGAGCGACTGCTGCAAGATGTGGTGGACAGGGGCACAAGGCAGCTAAGTGCACCAGGCAGCCTTCATGCTTCATCTGCTCTGCGGCAGGCATGCGGGAGACCAGGCACCAGGCAGGAAGTTCATGCGCACGGCCAGCGACCATGAGGCCATTATGTTGTCAGTTGGCGGCCCATCGTGCGAAAGTCAGCCGACGACCATGCCAAGAAAAGCTTACCGCTAGGACACCTTTAGGCCACAGACCTTTGCCAGTGCACTGGAAGGCTTGGCTGTCTCCGAGTTGGACTCGGCAGATGAAGCCGCGAACAAGATGGCAGCTAGAATGGAGGAAGCCTGTGACCAAAGTATGCACCAGCGAAAGACCTATCACAACCACCACGCACCAGTGTACTGGTGGAGTGAGGCAATCGCTAGATTGCGCAGGACCTGTGCCTGCTGGAAGGGACCTTCCCCGTGTGAACTGGTGCGTGAGGCCAAGGAAATTTGAGCGGCTCTAGCAGACAACGAAGCGGACCAAAAGACCAAGTCCGAGATGAAGAGGAGTGCCAGGAGGCAGAGCTTCAATAACTAGCAGGCTGCCTGGGAAATCTCCAGAAAGGTACGCTGGACACACCAGCACATCCCCAGCATAGAACCCTGGATAAACAGGAAGCACGGCTAGGTGGACTTCTACCTTACGCAGGCACTGAGTGGACATGGCTACTTCCGAAGCGCTTCGAGCAGGACACTGAGGACGGGTGCCCAGAGTGCGGCAGCGGGATTGAGGAGAACGCTGTGCACGTTCTATTTCAATGTCGCCGTTTCGGGCACGAGCGCCAAATGCTAGAAGATGCGCAAGAGTTCGGACAGAAACTTTTGTGCCCCACATGCTAATGAATGAGGAGAACTGGAAAGCGACGGCAGCCTACGCAGCGTGTGTACTGCATGAGTTGCGTGGCACCGAGAAGGAAAGGAGAGAGATGACAGCCTAGGTGGCTACAATTGCGCGAAGCAATACCTTGTGGTGATACCGCGCATTCATGGCCCCCTATTTTTGTCTATTTATACTTTTTAAGTGTGTATATTAATGTAAGCGTTGGGAAATAAAGGAATATATAAAAAAAAAACACACAGGGCCTGTTCTACTTATGGGTTCAGCCCTGGCGCACTGGACTCCGTTTCGCCGCTTCTTGAGCGTCCGGATAATAGCCAGCGTTTTATCGGGAGGGGGGGAGTGGGAGGAACTGTCTCTGAGGCCTTTTTCTTTTCACTTTCTCTTCGGCTAAAAAATTACTCTTGGCAAGGTGGCGGCACACCCAAAGCGACTTGTCATCCCAGCTGAGCGACGGGTCAGCCGTTCGACCAGTGTTGGAAAGCGGGCGCTCTGATAAGAGAGCTGCTCTCGGCCGTTCGGGGACGTCACACTTGGCCGATAGGGGGTGCTGGTGATCAAGCCAGTGCTCGCTGACAAAAGCTGGCCGATACAGGCAGTAAAACTAGTAGACTACTATTTCGGGCGGCTGCGCCACATTGGCCGGCGGTTTGGTCTGCGTCTGTACCGAATCGGTCGGCAGATTCTATAACCTGGCGGAAGGTATAAAACGCAAGCCTGGCAGCTGGGTCAATTTAGCTGTTTCTTGAGAAATGTCTGGTAATAACATTATTACTCCAGGTGGCAACCACTCAGGTGGAAATCCACCCACGGTAGATCCCGCGGTCAGGTCAAGGATCATGGAGGCCCTAATCACATTTTCACCCAACACGGCGGCGCCGGCGGCACACTTGGCCGACGCCTCTCCGAAAGCGACAAGTGCGGAAACGGAGCTGCTAGCCTTTCAGAAAGGCTCCCGGATGCAGCGGATACCTCCCACAGATGGCAAAAAGCCCCCCATTATGGAGGTAGCCACTGCCCCCGACAGGATTGCCGAAGTGGACAATGCCGGCAAAAGAATTAGGGATTCCCCGAGTCCATCCGGACCGGCTCACCCTACGAAGAGGGGCAAAGCCCCCAGCCAGAAGATAGTGAAGATGGGGGAAATCAATGTCAATGTGCATAAGGTCCGTAGCATAAACCAGGGGATCCTTTTCTAAGCTCAAGGAGCTCCAGCTGACACTGTCGCTACATCCTGAAAGGCAGTTGCTTGGCAGTAGGACTGCCGACACTGCTGAGCAGGGGTGCCAAATTCAGCACAAACCCGGCCCAAGCCTATTGAGAACAAGGCAGTACAGACCTCTCTGAGAGACCTGTCGCTGGCTAGAAGGAGTAGCCCCAGAGTCGATCATAGTCGCCCCAATACCGATGGCCACCAACGTGCGAACCCAGGACCAAGGGGTACGAACGGAGACGGCCAGGGAAGAATCAGCAAGGGATGCAGTGGTAGGTCACGCCCAAAATAACCCAAAGCGAGCACCCAGGAGAGACGGAAGAGAGCGAAAAACGAGGCGTTAATTATAAGCCATACGTCCGATATAACCTACAGCCAAGTGCTAGGCCTGGTCACGCGGGCACAGGACGCCAGGATGGAAGGGATCTGCGAGAGTGTCTGCAAAGACTGGAAAACTGGCAAAGGAGAGCTCCTTCTGGAGATTAAACGATCCTCTCAAGTCCAAGTGAGCGGCATTGGGGAGAAGATCAGCAGCGTATCGGGAGCGGGGTCTCAACCCGCTCCCTGACACCGCAGGCCTTGATCCTGATCCGGGATTTGGACGAGCTCGTCACCAGGGCGGAATTAGTGAAAGCGCTCACCTTTCGCCAAATTCGGTGACCATCAAGGGCGTTCGAGTCCTTCCCAGAGGAGGCCCGGTGGCTACTATCTGTGTCCCGGCTGGAGCAGCAGAAGCCCTTACGAAGCTAGGAAAGGTGAAGGTCGGCTGGAAAAGGTGTCGAGTCAAGGAAATAGTATCTTGTCCAAGGTGCTTCAGGTGCCTCGAAACGGGACACATTGCTAGCGGATGCAGCAATGCCACTGACAGAAGCAAAGCATTCAAGACGATGGTGAAGAGGATAAACCGGACTACCCAAAGCGTCCCCATGGAGATTGAAAGCCTCGACAGGATCGTCGCGCACCTATCCCCGAGGATAGAGAACCCCGAGCTCACGGTACTGAGCAACTCCGACTCGCGTCCCGGACTCGAGCAAGTCACCGAAGCGGAGATGCTGACAGTGGCAGCCAGGATAAAGATTAAGAACGCCCCGGGACCTGACTGCGTTCCCAATATGACGCGATCTCTCTCAGACCGAACCTTTTCGCAGAGCTGTTCGGGAAGTGCCTCAGAGAGGGGCCTTTTCCAAAGAGGTGGAAAACCCAGAGATTGGTTTTTCTGCCTAAGCCGGGGAAGCCGCCAGGCGACCCATCTTCTTACAGACCCATCTGTTTGATAGACAGAGCGGGCAAGGTGCTCGAATATCTGATCGGCTCGAGACTGGAGAGGGTGATCTCAGCGGCAGGCGACCTGTCCGATGCTCAGTACGGGTTCAAGAAGGCGAAGTCGACCATCGACGCCATCACAAAAGTGGTCGATATTGCAGGGACAGCGGTGGAAAGGCGGATCCTAATAGTAACCCTTGATATCCGCAACGCTTTCAACACCGCGAGATGGGGCTCTATTCTGGACGCCCTATCCAACTTTGGCGTGCCCCAATACTTGCAGAGGATGATGCGGAGCTACTTCGACGATAGGGTTCTGCAGTTCGACACCACCGGCGGAGCACAAGCGGTCGAGCTATCGTGCGCAGTTCCCCAAGGGTCCGTGCTTGCGCCACTTCTGTGGAATGCAATGTATGATGGTGTTCTACGACTCCCACTCCAAGGCAGAACGGAGATAGTTGGTTTGCGGACGACATTGCGGTGGTCATCGTCGAGAAAGAGATTGCTTGTGCCCAGGAGATCTGCAACCGGAGCATAAGCATCATCAAAGGGGCTGCAGTTAGCGCCGCAGAAGACTGAAGCAGTACTGTTGAGCAGCAGGAAAAAGGTGGAAGTGGCGAACATCAGAGTCTGCGACGCCCCAGTCAGATCATCGAGGCCCAAGACAGGCGAGCAAGCTCCTGCTAGCAAGTGCAGCGAAAGCAGCCATGCTGTATGCTGCCCCAGTCTGGAGCCACGCCATGGTGTCGCGGTCCTACAGCCGGGGCTTAGACGTGGCCAAACGACTAGCCGCTCTTCAGATATGCAGCGCCTTCAGGACTGTTTCCGATCAGGCCGCTCTAGTCCAAGCAGGAACCCCTACCCTCGACCTAATGGCCGCGGAGCAGGCCAGGGTATTCCAGCAGCTGCACGGAAGAACTCTGTCGCCTAGGGAGAGAAATGAAGTACCCACTTTGGCGAGGGTGCTTCATTAGCCGAGTGGCAATCGCGTTGGGATTCCTCAACGAAGGGGCGTTGGACGTATAAACTCATTCCGAAGCTGGAGGAATGGCCAAGGAGGAAACATGGACCGGTGAACTTCCACCTGACGCAGATCCTCAGCGGGCACGGGTGCTTCAGAAGCTATATTTATAGATTCGGGCACGAGAATAGAGCATCCTGCACCTGGTGCGAAAGAGATGCCGATGAAACCGCCGACGTTCAAGTTGCGTGTCAGCTCCTTGATCACCAGACAATGTTTTTGTTTCTTGGTACTCTCAGCATCTCGTAGACATCCGCCTCCTCGCCGGGTCCTCCAGTTCTATGTAGCACTTTTCTGTGTGTACAGGCCGATTGCCTTACGCACAAACACTCGTTATACTCGCTGCACACATACACGTCCAGGTAGCGCGTCAGCTCCTCGGTTGCCAGTTACTGCTCTGGTCCACCAGACAATTGCTCTGGCCAGATCCTCCTGTTCCAATGCTCCTTTTCGTATGTGCAGGCCGATCGCCTTACGCACACACACTCACTTCCAAAGAAGTGAAATAAAAGTTGTGAGTTTACCGAGTTAAGTTTACTGAGTTAAGCTGCGCATAAAACCAGCATTCCAATACATTAATCCTCCTCACGCCGTTATGCAAGGCGTTTGTGGTATATATTTGCTGTTTAGCGGCGGTGGTGCGCCGCTTTCGTAAAATAATAAGTGTTTGTAATACAATAAATAAATAAAATAAGTATTTCTATGAGGCAATACAGGATGAAAGGATATTGCCTAAGATGGGCGCCATTTCTTTTACGTCATTGTGCCTCAGTCCTTAAAGGACATATGTCTGAGGGAGTAGCCGCCCGGATAGCAGACAAGATTTGTGTAGTTGAGCTCGACGGATTCGGGGTGGGTTCTTTGGACGCCACTCGCCTCTCCAAACGTAATGAAAACAAATATTTACGTGCCTGAAAAATAATATGTCTACAATTCCCCACAAACGGAGTCATGCTTGATCGTAAAACGATCTGGCTGTGTTTTTCCATTTGCGCCAGCTCACCCCTTAAATGGGCTTCTACTAAGATATGGCTAAAAATCTGTTTACATTACAAATTTATTATAAAAGTGGAATAAGAGTGTGTTTAACATTATAGTGTAGTGAAATTTAACATGAGTATAATTTATATGTGGAGTGTTATTAAAAAAAACAAAAAAAGTAATAATGTCAAATTAAATTAATTATTAATTGTGTAAATGTAATTAAAACTAAAAAAAGTAACTAAGCTTGATATAAGCTTATATAAAATGTATGGGAATAAAAAAAAAACTAAAAATATATACATATGTGGAGTCTGGTAATGGTAGTGGGGTGGCCAGGGTCACCAGCGGTCTCACCTACTAGTCTCTGTCTCTCGCTCTTTAAAATATACTGAAAGCGATATTCAATGCATAAAATGTATAAAATGGTTGTTGAGAACAAATTAAGTAATAAAAAAACGAGAAAGAAAGCTAACTTCGGTAAACCGAAGTTGGAATACCCTTGCAGTCTGAAATTAGATCATTGAAAATCGAACCATTTTAGTAATGTTGAAAAATATCGAATTTTGTCAATTTTACATTTTACATGTAGAATTTTACATTTTCATATAAATCGACCGATCGCTTCTATGGCAGCTATTTTTGTCCGATCTTAAAAAAAATGAAAACCGTAATAGAAACATAAAAAACTGCTATATCTCAAAATGTATAGAAGTACGTTTAAAAAACAGAGAAGTTCAAATTTGTTTTACATTAATTTCGCCATTATACCTATGACAGCTATAGGATATAGTAGTCCGATTTCGGCCGTTCTGACATATATATATGCGTGCTAAAGAAATAAGACTATGCCTAAAATTTCAGCTCGATAGCTCAAAAACTGAGAGACTAGTTCGCGTAGAAACCGACAGACAGACAGACAGACGGAAATAAAAAAAGATGCTCGGAGAGCTGAGCCGCCGTTGAGCTTTCGCCTATGGTGAGGAAAGGGTGTACATTTGCAAATGCCTTAAATGTATTTGTGTGTTTGTGCAAGCATCGATGCTATGTTTGTCTTTGGTTTTAAATTATTAAATGCCTTTATTTCGATTTGATTTATCTAGAGGATTGTTGGTTCGATTGAATGTAGATTAGGCATCCTTCAGGCCTGTCAGTCGGCTGCGTGACCAATTGCAAGCGAGGGTGACTACCTTCCCCAGCACATGGCTTGTATCCCGATGTCCTTGAATAACAGGAAGTAGATGCAGAGTCCATTTAGCAGAAGAAGGACCACAAGGCGACCAGCTATAAACTGAAGCACTCGAACGATTTAGTCCTTGTGATCGAAAACTTCTACTGTATTGATGACGTTCGCGGTGTTATCAAAGGTCTTAAAGCTCTCTGATCCCATTGTCATGTAGTCTTTGCACTTTGCACTGCTTTCCTTTTCTGCAGGTTTTCACTTTTAACCGTACTCATAGCTGCCAACTAACTCAGAACTTGGATGTATAATGTAAGGTATTGATTAATTGGCTAATTTAAGAAAAAACCGGGGTCTTTTATACCAAAGGCTGTGCCAATTTTTGTCTATGGGTCACCGGAATGGATCACTTAAGTGTTCCCACATCAGTACATTCATGTCTCTCTTTTCGCCCATTGCCTGGTGTTCTAGTTGGGATCGTCTTAGCCTAAATGACCGACAGTTCAAGCAACTCGGCGGTGTTGGGCTACCGAGTTGACGCATTTATGCAGTGTCAGTTGCTGTAACCAAATTCTTGCGTAATTTTTGAGGGATATGTGATTCCAATGCCCGACGCATGTGTTTAGGTATTGTTACCCCTTTATTTTCTTCTGCGTAAAGCTGCTTCCTATGTCGGCCAGAACCGGTGTACTATCAATATTTAACTCTTTAACACGTAAGCCTGCCGAAAGGACGTTTTACGTTTTAGGGTTTAACAAATAAAATTACAGCCTGCCTAAAGGCACGTATTTCGCTATGCACAAGCCATATATTTTTCCGCGCGTAAAATTCGGTCTGCTGTATGTTGTGTTTTGCTGTGCAAATAATAGTAAATATATAGAAACATGCGTTGTGACAGCGAAATAACGATGTGTGCCTTCAGGCACGATTGGGGCTTCAAAACAACTTTTGTACCCATACCAAAATTGATTGCAATTTATGTGTTTGTTTCTGTTGATGGACTGATTTTAATTAAGGCCACGATCGCCATTACCAGTCAGTGAGGATTCGGCGTGCGCATCTCCGCCAACTTCTGGTGGGTTCAATGGAGCTGGTAAGCCAAATTTAATTGCTATGTTTTATTTTAGTGAATAGTTAGTTTTGTTTATACAGGTATTGAATCATTAACTAAAGATTCGAGCAAGATTCTGTGGCTAGAGAGATGTATGCAGTTGCATGTTAACAATGTAGAATTTCCAGGCAATTTTTCGCTGGCAGCAGAAATAAAGGATCTCAAAATTCCACTAGGGCTCTTTTGCTTTAAAGTTTTGTTTTAATACGGAAATCATTAATATGATCATCGACGAAACCATGTGTGCAGCTTTAACGGATGATATTAACAATAAGTTTAAAATTAACACTGGTGAGATGCAACATTACATAGGTATTTTGATGTTCATGTCCATTTATCGCTACCCGAATCTGAAAATGCAAAGATGCATGACCCGAAGCAGATTCGAGGCAATCTAAAAGTACTTCTTGCTATGTGAAAAGCGCGATAGGATCAAAAAGGGTTAACTTAGCTACGATCCTTTGTTCCGTACGGGAAAATTTGTAGACAGTTTCAACAAACGGTTTGACTCCGTGCGAAAGTATGCCCGCCTTTGTGTTGACGAGCAAATGTGCAGCACAAAAATGAAGCACCACTTGCGTCTCTACAATACAATATTTGTATTGTGCTATTGATTTGGATACAGACCGCTTTGAGATCTACAGTGGTGCAAGTGATAGTGTTGTCTTACCTGGTCACCAAGATCTTGGTGCTTCGGCCAACATTATAGTGCGCTTAATACAAAGCGTAGAAAGATATAAGCATCACATAATTTACTTCGATAATTTTTATACATCTCTACCTTTGATGGTTTATCTAAGGTATTTATAGCCTTGACACGGTGCAAGCTACCAAGCTATATTGCCTTCGAAGTACTCTGGAAAGACAGCAAGCCAGTTCGCTTTTTGTCTAGCTATGTGGGTGTTTAAAAGGAGAAACCCTCGTGAAGGAGTTGCAAAGACTGCTTGTTTTGACAGAAAAGCTAAGCGAAACATTTTAATTGTGCATGAGAATAACGCTCACATGGGCGGCGTATATCTCATAGTTGGCCTAATGGGCCGCTATCATATCAGAGCAAAAACTCGGGATGCCGCAACACGAAATTGTTATCACCTAATTGATGTGGCTGCCACCAACGCCTATATTTTACGCAGACGTATCCAAACAGAGAACGCATGCAAAGAACAATTACTCGCACTCCCAGACTTTCGCGAAACACTAGTCGTACGGCTGGTGACATGTAAAAACAAAAATTTACCGGGTCGTCAAACCAATACCAAAAATGCATTATCACCGCGATGGGCAAACCAGTCTCTATCCTCTCATCCAGGACGACCCATAAATTCACCATCCTCGCAGACAGAGCGAGCAATGCCCTTTCAGCATGAGCTCAAATATGGTAAAAAATTAAAACATCCAATATCAGACTTGCGGTTTGACCAGCGAACCATTTTCCACATTGGTTGGATCAAAACAGTGGAAAAAAATTGTTGCAAGCACTCTAAAGCTTCACAAAAGCAAGGCATATGCACGAAATGCAATCTGTATTTATGCTGCACAGTGAATAAAAATACCGTTTTTAAAATACCATAAGATAAAATAAAATAAATCTTCATTACATAAAAATGTTTTTTTTTTTTCACTCAAAGCACCAACCGTGCCTTCAGGCACTCTTTCCTTTCTTCTCACCTTACAGGTAAATCAAGGATTCTAACTTATTTCTAAGTACATATTTTAGCTTAGAAGCATTCATTTACTTAAATAAAAATTATTTAAATCCTTTTTTTCAATTATATTGGAGTGTAGCTTTTGAGGGTTATAAAATAACGAAATCGGTTAATTTGGCCCCATCACACTATGCGACCCCTTTATTTCTGGCCAAAACCCATTTTTTAGGTCGTTAAAATAATTTTTTTAAACCGTAATGTATTTAACAAGTAAGAAAGCTACATTCGAGGGTGCTCGAATGTGAGGTCCCCGGTACCCAAACGGTTGTGCTTTACATTTAAGGGCAATTGGAAATGTCCGTCTGTCCATCTGTCTGTCCCTGTGAAACAACAGATCTCAGAGACTGTAAGAGCTAGAGTTACCAACTTTGGTGACAACATTGTATCTGTTTCACGCAGATCAAGCTTGTTTTAAAATGTTGCCACGCCCACTTCCGCCCCCGAAAATCATTAGAAACGGTATATAGTAAAATGTTTATGTTTTAATTGTTGAGTCGAATTAATGTCCCGTCGATAGACTTAGGACAACGCTTGAGTACAAACACACGAAGTTGAAGTTTACGTATTTATTTGATGGATCTCAGCTTAAGACTAAAAACTGGTGACAAAAATATTTCTTGTGCTGCCCTTTGTTTACATTAGTTTGGGAGCGAGAGCGCCCGTTTGGGATATTGGTTGTACATAAGTTTGAGAGCGAGAGTGCCACTCAGGGAGCGGGGCTTAGTCATTGCAATAATTGTTTATGTTATTGAGGAGCAGCATCGCCTGCTCCGGATGTGGATTGTTTACATTGATTCAGCGTGGGATCGCTTACACTGCATATTCTTATTTCTTGGTATGTGAATATGTGAATATGTCACTTCCCTCCCCTTAAAAAGGGT
>VNJZ01002869.1:0-59558 GCA_008042795.1 Drosophila asahinai | reverse complement strand
TGTTTGATAACATCCTAAAGTAATGTTTAAGACCAAAAATCTTAAGAAAAGTTTAGTAAATTTAATCATAAAAAAAAATTTATCTGACACTACTATTATTTTGACTGCGCCAAAAACGTGCTAAATTGGGAAATAATGCAAAATAAAATAGAAAGAGATGTGATAAGACGACATCACTTCATATACTGGAAGAGCAGATATTGGTAATTACTAATATGAAGAAATGAATTGGATTCGTCAACCCATTGGGAAGATACAGCCGAAAAACTTTTCACTAGACCAGCACTACTATTATTTTGACCGCAACTGTATATATAAAAAAAAATAATTTAAAAAAAGCAGCAATAAAACAATTTTATTGAAATAACGCAAACAAAATATAAACAAGGCACCATTGCGGTCGAATCGTATTTTTGTGGCCTAATCTAGACTCATTTAGAGTTAAAAAGCTGTTTTTTTAGTCAGCTATTCTTAATGGAGCTCTTAAAAAAAAGTTTCACTTTATTCTATTTTTTACTCACACAAATGCAATTTTAACACGTGAATGTAATTTTTTTGAATATAAATATTTAATAAATATATTATTATTGATTTTTCATTAGCAAGTTGGCTATAATAATAGTGAATAATAAATACTTTTGCTAGAATATTATTATTGTTTTTTTATTGTTAATATTTGCAGTCCTTGAACAGTGTTTGATAAACAATAGCTATAAGAAAAAAATGAAAATCCACAAATAATAGCAAAGATAAAGAACAAACAATACCTAAGAACAAAAAATATAATAAAATAATAAATCAAATAAAATAAATAACAACAAAAATAAGGCTTGCTTTGCATCGCCAATGGCCGTGCATTTTCCAATTTTTCCGGTGGTAAACAGCAGCAGCCGAAGAAGAAGCATAAGCAACAAAAATCAACAACAACAACAGCGGCAGGAGCAATAACAACAACAACCACAAAACAAAACAAAAAATAGCAATAGCTGCTATTTTACTACTTTTTTTGTTGTGAATGTAAAATATTCTCTAAAAAGGAAAGAAATAAATAAATAAATAAAAATAAATTAAGCAAAAAGTTGAAGAAAACAAAATTGAATGACGCTTGGCTGCAAATTAAATTGCAAAAAACAACAACAACAGCACCGCGTTCAGCGCAGCAGCAGCAGCAATATCAAGAACAATAAATAAACACAACAAACTAATTAATTCAACACAGAACCAATCACCGACCAAAACCAGAACAAGAACAACAGCAACAGCAAGAGCAGCAGGAGCAGCAAGGATTCAACTTGGAAGAGGAGAAGCAAGAGAGGAAGGAAGCAGCAGGATAACGACGTCGAAGAAGGTTTGAGCAGCGAGCGAGTGGGGAAGAAGGCAGAGGCACAGAAGCTGAAGAAGTCGGAAAGATGAGCGGTCGTCCAAGAACTTCCTCCTTCGCCGAGGGCAACAAACAGTCGCCGAGTCTGGTGCTGGGAGGCGTCAAAACATGCAGTGAGTATCGATTCAACAATTTTTAATAGCTATGCTCATTTTTAGAGCTAAGCAATCACCCGAAGACAGAAAATAAAAACAAAGAAATGAGGCAAGGATTACTGAGGCCAAAATGTAGTTAAAATGCCACATATATTCCAGATAAAAATTCCAATTTAAATCTCTGAATAATGTAGGGAAATCCCAAGAAATACTCGTCAAGAAATACCCATTAAAAATGTTAGAGTCCATATAAGGGATTTTATTTAAAATCTATTTTTGAATGTACCAACAATTTTTAATAGCTATGCAAATTTTTAGAGTTAAGCAATCACCCGAAGACAGAAAATAATAAAAACAAAGAAAAGAGGCAAGGATTACTGAAGCCAAAATGTAGTTAAATGCCACATATATTCCAGATACCAGCCTAAAGCATAAGTAGCTATGGCTGCCCACCCCTGTTGCTTTAGTTTTAACTTTAAGCAAGCAGTATGTAAATAAATAAATATTCCAAATAAAAATTCCAATTTAAATCTCTGAACAATGTAGGGAAATCCCAAGAAATACTCGTCAATAAATTCCTGTCAATAAATACTCATTAAAAATTTTAGAGTCCATGTAAGTGATTTTATTTAAAATCTATTTTTGAATGTACCAAGAATTAACCTAAGAAATACTCTTCTAAAAACCTCGTCAACAAATACTTCATTAAAATTAGAATCCATGCAAGGATTTTAAAGCAGATAAAAATGAAATGAAGGCAGCTTCTTTATCCCTTTGAAATATAAGCTCAATAAACCTTTCACATAGAGTAATCAATTTCCGTTTAAAAGCATATTAAGTATATATTATATTTATTTATATGGGAACAATGACATCAAATGGCAATCAATATCGTATTCGTATGATAATCCAACGCCAAATGTTTACTTAAAACTTAAAAGCGTGACACGAGTTTTTGGGTCAATGATTCATTCATTATTGTATCTACTCTACCACTTATCGTCTTAAAATTATATTCTGTTAGGCCATATTTGATATGATATTTGTGCAAAATCAAGATACTTATCCTTGATTTAATGATGCCAAGATGTTGGTTCTTCCACGTTTGTGTTATTTTAATTTTGGTTACTTGATAGTTTATTTTTCCGGGAAAATATTAACAAGCAAGCTGAAAAGCGCCAGCATTCCACAAAGTACTTTCCTTTCAATAGTCTCGTAATTACGACGAAACACTAATTATCTGGTAATCGAACCGATCCGCAATGCACAATGTTCGCAAGATGCAATCAATATCCGAGGTCAGCCCGAAAGTGTGCTATTCGCAAGCCGGAAGCACACAATGAAAAGATGCGACGATGGCAAGTTCAAGGTCAGCATGGAAAAGCGGCAAATGCAAAAAGAAAAATTCCAAGACAAGCAAGTGATTTCCATTACAGCATCTCCGATAACAAACTTGCGTTGAAAAGGTCGTATTGGTATTTAAATCGTTTTAATTGGTAGCGCAAAGTTAAACGGAGTGCTGTTTATATTCAGAATTAGTTCAATAATAGCAATAATATCCATCCTTAAACAATAATAAAAATTTAATTTCCTTGCCAAAATAAGATATGATATTTTAAACAATTTTAAGCCAAGGGATGGAATAATTGTGCAAATATTTTGCTAATTGATCAAGTCCAATATCTATTAAAGAATTTATTTTTTATTAAGTTTAGGTATCATTTAAAGTACTTTTTTTAATACAATTTCATAGGGGAAAAATCCTTTAACTACCTATAGGTATATAAATAATTGTTCTTTAAATTCTAAAATGTTACATTATTTTTAAAGATTGCTTAAAAAATTAGTTCTTACAAGAAAATAAGGAAATTAAACTTCCTAAACAAGAACTTGGGAATTTTAAGGGATAAATGTGTTGGAGAGGGCAAGAAAACGAACAACAGTTTAATTAATTAGCGTACGTTTACGTTGAATTTATTTTTGTATCAAATTGTTTGATTAATTATACGAATTGCACTTTAATTTGTTCTGGTTTTTTTTTTTTTTGCATTTTTGTTTTCGGCTATCAAATATTACTCAGCTGTTTTTGGTAAACTGCTGTTTTTGCCCTCGAATGCGGAATAAAAAAATATAAAAAAAAAATACAATAAAAACGGTTGTATTATCAGCGCTTACCGCTCGTCCCCTCTCTTTCCCGCCGCCCCCTTTGCGCCTGTTTGTGCGTCCACCTGTACACAGCCCCTCTCTTTCTCGTTTCTCCCTCTCTCTTGCTCGCCAATCGATTTGTGCACTCACACACTCGCACATTAACTTACTCACCACAATCTTATGTTCGTACTGCCGCTCTTTCCCCCAATCTCGCACTCTCTCTCTCTTTGTCGGTCGCCTGTTCGCCGCGTTGCAAATTTGCCGCTTTGCGTGTGGCATGCAATAAATGCCAAGGAAGTTCGGTTCGCCGGTCAGTCACGTAACCCGTCCCACTGTGCAGCGTCCAAATTAATTCGCCGCTCATAATCACACACCGACGGCGAGTGACGCGCATGCCAGCACACGAGAAAGCACACACGCGCGCATTTGCGCAAGTGTGGGTGAACATTTCACCTCGCGACCTGCTGACTGCTGCTCTTCGCCGTTCGCTCTCTCTTTCTCTCTCTTGCCGCCGATGCTCTCTCACTATTTTCGCTGCAATTTCAAGACGTTTCCTCATTCTCAATTTACTTGCTTATCTCAATTTAATTTAACCTTATTTTAATCAATTTAGGTTAGGCTTTGAGATTTAAATTAAAGTTACTTGACATTTAACCAATTTGTTTCCCTTTTTTATTTACTTCTACCCATCGTTCTGTAGAATGTGTGTGCGCTCTTGATTTTCGCCGCAATTACCATTGCTGTTGGGTTTTTCGCCTCAACATCGTGGGCGCTCTTTGTGTGCGGCACCCGCTCTTTTATTTTAGTTTTGGTCTCTTCACTTACGCCGCAATTTGCTTCAAGTTCTTGGAGCCTGTAATTCTTTGTTTTTCCCATTTAGTTTTACGATTTTCATTGAATTTTATATGTTATCAGCCCTTGAGCATTTCTTACTTGGCCCTTTTGCTGCTCTCTTAGTTCCCTCTTTCAATATTCGCCTCAAAATGCTCTCTTAAATTACTCCACGCTCAAAGCAGTTTTCACCGCGCTCTCTCTTTCACTCTTTAATTCGCCGCATTTGCTGCTGCATACAGCTCAACGTGTGTGTGTGTGTCTGCTGTTATTTTTTGTTTTATTCACTTTTTTTTCGCTTGGATTCCGCAGCGAAAAAGGCAAATTTTTAGTAGCACGAAATTCGTGGCGAGAAGAACGCTGAAATAAAAAGGCGCGCGCCACAAATTAAAGTTCCGCACGGAGAAAAACATAAGAAAAAAAACACGGAACAAGTAAAAACAGACTGACTGAAAGGGAGGAAAGGAGAACCTTTAAATTTGCCGCCACTCTGCCGCTGCCCGCGTCGCTGCCTGCTGCGTCGTTGCGTCCCCCGCTGCGCGCTGCCGCTGCGAAATTTTAGTTCCAATCGAGATTCGCCCGCTGCGAGTTCAGTTCTCTCTCCACACTCGCCACGCTCTCTCCACTCTCCACGCTCCACGCTCCGTTCTGCACTCTCCGCTTTGCATTTTTACTTGGCCAATAAAAGAAAAAAAAACGAAAAATAAGTTCAACGAAGAAAAACGGAAATAAAAACTGAAATTAAACCAAGAAACTTGAAGGGAATATAACGCTGCGAAAAGCAACCTCTTGTTTTTTAAGTGCTGTCTGTGTGTGTGCTTGTTTGTGTGTGTGTATAAGTTACTGCTGCGCTGCAGGCGATAGCGACAGCGACAGCGCAGCCACGGCGACGCCAACAGCGCTGCAGCTGACAGAAGTTTGACGAAGAAAACGAAAAAGAGAAATAAAAAGAAGGTCAACAGTTGAGAGAACTCCAGTTCCGAATTCCCACAGTCACTCTCCCTCTCTCTCCCCCTACCCGTCTTCCTATCCCATCCACTCCCACTCCCACTCCCACTCTCTCTTTTCGGCCGCCCACCCGCGCTGACGCCGACAGTGACTTCGACCTGCGACTGCAACAGCGACTGCGACCGCGGCAGCGACAGCGACCGCGACAGTGGCGTCGCCGCTGCCCAGCGTGTTTCTATTCTTTCGCTTCTACTGCTGGCTGCTCAAGACATCGAGCATGTTGATCAACCGCGGCTCCCTGCTCGAAGGTAACACGAAAAAAAAAACCCCACTGCTCCCATAGAAAATCTCGAAAAAAGCACGAAACATAAACACAAAAATTCTGGGTAATAATAACAACTTAAATCGAGGAAAGTTGACTTGAAACACGGCATCAAAATGGCATTATCATCCATTTATCGAATACAAATATCCTAAAATTAGTAAACAATTTACTACTAAATTATAATTTTTCACTTTCTAATTGGCACATTTATGTTCTTTAAACTTTAAAAGATAACAAATACTATTTTAAAAGGAAATATTTAAAATTATTGTAAATTAGAAGTCAGTTGTTTTATACAAAATAATATAAAAAAACTCCCTAACGACACACAAAACATAAACAAACAACTGGGAAAAAATAACAATTTGCATGAGGTTTCTCTATAGATTTTTCAAAATTAGAAAACATTTCCCCGGGCAAATAATAGTTTTTAAGTTCAGTGGGAATTGTAACCAGAATCCCATATATTTATACCAATATAAACTAATATTAAGATGTAACTATTAGTCAAAACTATACCAAACATAGAAGCGATTCTTCTGGTATTATAACGCATTGCTCAGTACCTAAAGTAATTCAATTTATCTAAATGTAACCGATTTATATCTTGAGTAAAGGAATTTCTTTTTAAATATAAAAATGTAATATTCTGCTTGAGAAGAAGTGGAAATTAACAGAAATTCTATAAAAATCCGAACCTTTAAAAATTTATTTATATCACATTTTAGTAGATATAATATTTGAATCAATCCTAATAAAAATTGATCTGATTTAAATTTGGAAATAATAAATCATAGTTTTTTCAAATTCGCAACAAGAATTCTCAAAGTGATAAAAATAAATATAAAATTTGCGCTTGTGTTTCCTCGTTATTTTCTGCTTCTTTCCCCCACCTGTCCCAAAAATTAGATTATAAAAACAGAAATCACAGAAGCAAGCATCGGCACATCTGGGAATCTATAAATATCGAATAGAGAGCACAACACATTTAATTAATATTTATTATTAATTTAACACAAAAATGGAGCATAATCCAATTTGCACGCTCGGCGAAGGAGACGCACAAAGGCGAATCGGAGAAAACATGTGAGAAATAGCAAAACGATGAGATGGCAAAATCGAAAATTAATGTCGTTGGGGAGAGCGAGAAACTGTGTTATAAAATGTTTAAAACATTACATTAAAATCAAATCGAATTTGGTATAAGAAAACAGAATTGATAAATATTATATTAACATGAAGAATGGTTCAGTACATAAATTAGCTACTTAAGCGTTAAGCGCTCTTATTACTCGTTACTTCTTCTCGTTACTTTTTCTCGTCACTTCCTGATGTTCCAGTTACATCGTTTATAACTTCAAGTGCTTGTATATTTGGAAATGTTGCAAATAATACATAAATTAGCTACTTAAGCGTTAAGCGCTCTTATTACTCGTTACTTCTTCTCGTTACTTTTTCTCGTCACTTCTTAATGTTCCAGTTACATCGTTCATAACTTCAAGTGTTTGTATATTTTGAAATGTTTCAAATAATACATTAAAATATAATATATTCTGAATTTAAAGAACATAATATTTTGATTTTGCAAAAATGTAATATGTCACTTTCTGTTTCGTTACTTTGCTTTTTCTATCAAGAAATCAATCAATGATTCATCGTGAACAAATTGATCAAGGTGAAAGCCATCATCTCGTTTGCTTTGCTTGGCATTGCAATTTGCAAATGAAATGAAATCAAAATGTTTGCATTCTATTCGATTTTCATTTGGTTTTCCCTTTGCGACACCTGGATTGCACTTTCAGTTGTCTCGTGTCACTCGTCAGTTGCTCGCTTCGATTTAGCTGGAAATGTCTGAAGCCACCTTGAGATTTCCCTCCCTGCCATTTTCCGACCGACTCTTCCCCCACAATTTATTGCACGTGGCAGGAGCGTTTCCCTGAATCTTTGCAATTTGTATGCGTTTATGCGGTGCACTTATAAAGAACTTGACTTTTAATTTAATAATAATAATTAATAGGGAACAACTTCGTAAAGAGAACTTCAAGACTGGAAATGACTAATTACTTTGATTATTAAAATTGTTGTTAGGTTTGAAAAATATAAAATAATCAAAGTTGATTCAAAGAGTGCAGCTAAAATTCCCAAGTAGGCATTTATTTACAAATGTTGAGACCGCTTGCTGTCTTCTGACAAAGATCTTTGTGTGTTTTGGCTGAATAGTTGAGTCTCGATTCATGTGGATTTATATTATTATTATTATTATTTATTTATGTGTGTGTACATATTGCAAATATACACTACCTTTGAAATTACTTTAGATCATGAATTTATCGACATAAACGCAGTAATTAATTAATTTTCCCGCTCTCTTTCGCAATTGTACTTTATAATTTTTTCGATCGTCTTGGTGCGTTGACGGCGCTGCTCGGCATCGCTGCTCGCCTTGGCAGCGCTGCGTCATCGACGTCACTGCGGCGTAAACAAGATAATGACCCACATAGAAGGCAGGGGGGAGGGGGGTATGAGGTGGAGCGGTACGGTTCGCATACCAAAGCAAATGCAGCGGCGATCTTCGATATTTTTGCAGTTGCTTTTTGTTTGTGCCTGCTGCTGCTCTTGCTACCCTCATAAATATTTATGTAATTCGCGTATGCAATTAAATTTTGCTATTTTTATTTATAATTTATAATGCTGCCTCTTTGTTTTTATTTATTTATTTTGTATTTGTATTTGCTGTTTTTTTTTTTTCTTTTTTTCTTGTTTCGCGATCGGCGACCCCCAAATGCGTTTTTCGGTTTTATATTGCGTGCAGTTGGCACTGGTCCAAAACCACAATCCATAATTTATCAATGTTGTTTGTAATTGACGAAAAACAGAAAACAGAGGAAAATACAATTAAGAAATTAAATATATTTAGGTGAATAATACGAAACGAAATTCCTTTTGAGCGACAGAAATAAGATCGAGCAAGGGCACAGACCTCTTGAATATTATTGAAGAAATCTGCACAACCTTAGATTTATTCACACGAAATTTCTATTTCAATTTAAAGAGGTTATTTAAGTAATGAAGTTGAAATTATTTCGAGGCGTATTTATTATATTTTAAAACGAGTTTGTCTTGATATCATCACAAGTAATAGAAGAATTGTATTTGATTGATTATTATTAATAGCAACACAAGTTTCCCTCCCAAGTTCGCTTAAAGCCTTTTAAGCTCCCTTTAGCATTGCCATTTGCATTTTAAATATAAAGAATTGTAGGTTTTACCCATACCATTAGCATTATCTTTATCAATAAATGAAAGAATTTGTGTGAGCAAGAGATAGAACAAAGTGGCTAGATATGAAAGAAATATATATATGAACAAACAAATAGCTATTTAACTGTATAAATGGCTATATTTACCCACAAATTGGTGTGTTGTGCATACTGTACGTGTGGCGTCAGAGGCCGTGCAGAGAAATAGCTGAATCGCTAGTCAGGGCTTTAGGCACAACTGTTCTAAGTCAAAGAAAACAGCTTGTGTTACCATTTGAATTTAAAGAAGAATTTACCCTTAACAAAATGGTATTTGTGACTCGAGTTTCGTTGGGAGAAAAGCAATCATATTTCACTTCCAGCCTTTAACGTCAAAATTATGTTCCAAATCTTTAGTCATAACACTCGCCTCACAAATATCGGTTCTTGATTTTAACCCAATATCTAAACAAAAGACGCGCTCCTCCTCCTTCGTCCAGAAATCAATCAGAAGACAACCGATATTCGGTTGTGCGAATCATATATGGGTGTGTCGAGCCAAAAAAAGTCGGGACCTCCGGAGCGCGATATGAAGCTCAAGACCGCCGCCCCCAGTGGTTCGATCAACAAGGGTGCTGCTGCCCAAGCTGGTCAGGTTAAGGGGGGCGTCGCCCAGCGTGGCTCGTTCAAGAGCGGCGCCCCCAGTGGCATGATCAAAAGTGCCGCTTACCAAGGCTCCATTAATCGGACAGACAGTCTTGTGGATCACCAGTTCGTGGACACGCTAAAGAGTTAGTGTCAATCTCGATTAAGGCTCAAATCAAATAAACTAAGGCCTTTCCACCTTTTGATATCCCCTCTCTCTCTCGTGATACCTTGATAATAATCGTAATTTTCTCTTCTCTTTCCAGGTAAGTTGACAATTGTTTTGCCATTATCTAAGTAAATGTAAATGGAAGTCTCGGTGTAACTCTGTATCTCGAGTAAGTGGGTAAGCGAAAGTCTTGGAATTCCTAGTACTGCAAGTTGTGTCTTATAATTACTTCTGGTGTTCTTAGTGTCTACTTTGGAAGACAAGTGGTTCTACCTTATAAATTAGTCAGTAAGAAGCAAAAATTCCAACTTTTCTTTGTGACTTTTAGTGTGACCAAAGCTATTTAAAGTAGGTACAGTTTATCCGAGCAAAAGTTGTTATTCACTTTGTAAAAACTAAGTGTGACCAAATGTAAATGAATCGATAAGAAACAATTAAAATACGTATTAATAGTATAAGCAATTTGAATTATTTATAGGTCCAAAAAGCCCATTTAAAGGACTTTCTAAATACTTAAATTACTTAATATATTTAAATTTAATAGATTTAAATAAAACCATTTTAAAAGTTCCTTGAGAATATTTATTGTTAATATATTTTGAAATCCACAAATGTTTTTTTTTTTATTAAAACTATACAAATCTTTTGCCAAGAAGAAATATGATTATCTCTCGCAAAGCAGTTATTTTCTATGAAAGCCTTACTTATTATCCTAGTTAACCTTTAAACAAAACCCTGCTGGGTGGGCGACCTTTACTGAAGGCGTGTGATAGCCTTGGCTTCTTGCCTTTGCATACTTTCGGGCGGCGCTCGTTTATCAAACGGTACTTTTTTTTTACTTCTTCTTGGTTGCATTTTCGGGGGCTTTCGGCATTAACGGTGCCACGCAAGGCCTCTGCCACCCACTCTCTCACTCTTTCTCTTTCTACTCGCATGCTTGCCGTTTGTAATGTTGAATCATCGACGCTCTCTCTCCCCCACTCTCTTGTGTTGTCTCTGTATCGGTTACCTAATTTTTGCATAAGCCGACACACGAGATTCCGGTGCAGCACACACACTCGAACTGGCACTAGCCCACACAAACACATGTGTGGATAGCACACACGCATCGCATGCAAATGAGCTTTCCGTTGACTAGAAATTCTTTTGCGCGGGCGCTCTCTCCTTCGCTCCCGCTCCCGCTCCCATTCACACTCCCTCTCTTTCTCCCGCACTCTCTCTTTCTCTCGGAGTCACTTCTTTGGCGCTCTCTTTCCATGTGGGGATCAATTTTGCGGTTGTTCGCAACGTTCAATGCTCCGATACATTTACAGCAGCGCTCAATAAACTAGTGTCAAGGAAAAGCGAAACATGTTTTTAAAGTTTTCGGCTCGTTTTAAAGTACTTGTGATAATTACGAAGAAAACTTAAAAAACGCAATCATTACGTATTTAACTTTGATAGAGACGAGAAAGGGATGGCGATTTATTTCTTAGAGTTTAATATGTAAAAAATAAAAATAATCAAAACGTATTAAAACGTATTGAAGTGAGGGATATACTTTCTGAAAGTTTTATGCTATTATCTTGACCTGTGCTGTGGATGGCGGCGCCGCAGCTGCTGCGCTGCCGGCGTCGCTGGCGATAGCGGTGTGAATGTGATGTGGATGCCGATGTTTCGACTCGCTCACTCGCGTTGAATCCATCGAGCAGGCGCGTCGTACTCTCCCCACGTTGCGTCCCGTTCCATTCGGCCGTTCCTCGTTCAATTTCGCGTTCCGCTGGCTCTATTTACTTGTTGTTGTGCTTTTATCAGCAAGCATAAAAAAAAAGGCAAAAGAAAATAAATATAAAAATAAAAACAAAATAGCTGGCTAGCTGTGTGCAGGCGAAACAAAAGTGAAACAAATTCGTGACGCGACCGATTATTTCTTCTTTTTTTGTGTGTCAACCGTGTTTAGTGCAGTGTAATGTGTCCCAAAAAAAAAATCGAAAATCGAAATCAATATGCATTGAAATCCAATTAGTTGCCCCATTGTTGTTTTTGCTGCCTTTTCTGTTGACACCGTTACACCGTTAAAGGCAGAGAGAGAGATAGAAAAGCTGAGATTTGAATGAATGAAACCCACGAATGAATCTCCGTCTAATTGGAGTTCATTTCGGGGAATTGTGAAATTTTGCAACTTCAACTTTAGCTTCATGGATAACACGCCTATGTGTGTGTACGCACACACATTTGCGTAACACCAAGCTTGTTTATGTATTTATGTTGGTATTTATAGTTCGGGGAATTATTTTTAGCATGGGAGAATATTCTAGAAAGCTTTTTTAAAGCCATTTTTCGTCGGCTCTTTTTTAAAACACTTGTCATCCTCGCGCACACACACGCACACACACTGCAGCTTCACTACAAAACGAACACGAAGACGAAGACGAAGCCGAAGAAGAAGAAGTGGCTAAAAATTCATCAATGGAAAAGTTTTTGCAATCTCCCCATCTCGCTCTGTTGTGCCCTCCCGCCCTCTCTCTTCCGCCCCCTGCAAGGCGCACAACAAGTGGCGAAGCGAAGCGGCGGCGGCGGCGGCGTCGTCTTCAAACCTGTTTTTTCTTTTTGTGTATCGTTGTTGTTACTGTTTTTGCTCTACACTTTGAAAAAATAAGACAGGGTTGGCTTTGTGTTTAAAATTAATTAATTCAATTAATTACTCACCTCTTTACTAACTATTTATTAAATAAAAGATTTTGATAAACTTTTAATTAATATTTTTTAAGCAGGATTGGACACCGAGTGTCAAGCTCGGAGCACGACAATCCTGAAAATGTGAGCAAAGCACACTAAGGCCGTAAATATCGATAATTAAATATGGTAATAAAATGAGGGAACCAAAGAATTGTGTTCAGTGCAGTTTGTTACTGTTGTTGCCTGCTGCTGCGTCTGCGCGCTAATTGGTGTTGGTGGCTCTCTCTCTTCTCTCCCTTCCCCTTCTCTGCCGCTGTCTCTGTCTCTGTGTCCGTCCCATTCCACTGATCAACATTTGCTTTTATGGGCAAAAGTTCTTCAATGAGCATTGGCGGGGAGGCGGTGAGGGAAAGGGAGTGAGTTCGAGTCGGTTGCAGTACGTGCATGCAATTTCTTATTGGCGACAATGTTGAAATATGCGCCTGCTCTTGCGCTGCTCTAACCAACGTCAAAGAGGGAACTGCATCGGTCAAAATAATAGTTACCCAGCCTAGGAGCGTTGATTTTTATATATCAAAATTAAAGCCCCGATTCATCGGCCTTAGCAACTAGTCTAGTTTCTTGGCGAAAATAGAATATAAACTTCTGAAATATGTGCTAATCGATTGTGTATTTATTTAGCATGGTTAGTTTCGTTAACAAATGTCATACTCTATTTTCAAATTGAATTTACAGTGATATTAGTTTTTGATTCTATATATTATATGATATAATTTAAAATAATAAGAAATTCTTAAATGTTTCATGTTATGTTACTAGGCAGTACTACTTACTACTTATAGATATGTATATCTGTGTGACCAAGGCGTTGATTATTATGAAGTGTGACCGTTTTCCCTGGCTTAGCAGTATTAGAGTGACCAGAAGCTTAGATAAATATGAGGAATGATGAGCAGTGACTAATCATTTGACCGCTGCTGTTAATGGTGGTCTGGGCCAAAAGTGAATTATTCATGTTGTTGCTGCTGTCGCGCTGCCAGTGGAAAATTCCCAAAAAAAATTCGCATGAACTGTGCCGGCTGCTCCTCCTCCTCCCTTGCTCCTCCTCCTCCTCCTCCCCGTTCTTCAGCTTCTCCTTCTTTCTTCTTCTTCTTCGAGTGCCCCCAAAGGCGAAGCGTTGTATTCGAAGTAACTTTATGTAGTTGTAGATGTTGCTGTTGCTCTTGCACGCTCATTCGCTTTAGTTTTTTTTTTGTATTTTTTATGTTATTTTTTTGAATTCTTTTTATTTTTACTTTTTGTTGTTTCTGTGGTTCAACATTTTTTTTCTTTTTATAAAAATAGCGCAGACGAAGAAATATTTGCACACACACACACACACATGTGTGATGTAGCATTTGCTAATTTTCTTCGTTTGTTTCTTCGCTTGTCGTTTTTTGTTTGTTGATTTTTCTGCCGCTTCGCCTATCGCCTCTTTCCCTTTAAACCCCTTCCCTTTTTCTTACTCCCTTCCATCTGGCATTTCTCTTTTCACATTTTCGTTTGTGCGAATCTTGAGTTATTTATTTTTTTAAGGCTAACAATTTGTGCTTTTTAATATGACGACGATCACTTTTCTCTCTTTCTCTTAAGCTCGCCTTTCTTCCTCTCTTGCTCTTTGCTCTACGCTCTTTGCTGCCGCCCACCCACGCCTTAAATGTGTCAATGGTTCAAGGCAGACGGGACGGAATGAATAACAAAAGAAAAAGGAGGCGGCGAGAAGGGAAAGAGAACCAGCGAGGGAGCTTTTCCCGCGAAAAGCTCTTCGATAAGGAGCTTTGCTTTCGTCCGACGTGTTTTTTGGGGGCCAAAACTGCATGACGTGCCATAATGATAAATATTATTATTAACATAAACATAAAAAATGGCAACGAAAAAAATCGAGCAAAACTAAATAAGAAAACATATTGTGTTTATTTGTCGTAGGGTTCTTATAAGCATATTTATTTATTTAGGAAATGTTTGCTTTCTATTGTGGTCTTGAGAAAACTGTTAACTATTGTTATACCCGGTACAAGGGTATTATAAGTTAGTGCCAACCGAGAATGTATGTAACAGGCAGAAGGTAAAATCTCCGACCCTATAAAGTATATATATTCTTGATTAGCGATAAGAAGACGCTGAATTTACTGGAACGATTTCAATGATATTTATATTTATTTTTTATACCCGGTACCCATAGGGTACAAGGGTATTATAAGTTAGTGCCAACCGAGAATGTATGTAACAGGCAGAAGGAGAAATCTCCGACCCTATAAAGTATATATATTTTTGATCAGCGTCACCAGCCGAGTCGATTTAGCCATGCCCGTCTGTCCGTCCGTGTGAAACAACAGATCTCAGAGACTATAAGAGCTAGAGTTACCAAATTTGGTGACAACATTGGAATTTGTTGCACGCAGATCAAGTTTGTTTTAAAATTTGGCCACGCCCACTTGCGCCCTCATAAATCATAAAAAACGTCATTAAGCTATATTCGTTACTTTCGGGTTAAAGTTAATAGATACAATAAATTAATAAAATAAAATGGACGTTTCCTGAAAATTTCAGTAAAATCGGATGATAAACATGGGCGATATTAGCAATAAGGTTAAAATTTTAACACACCGCCCTAAGGCACTGCTGTTGCAAGCTGTAGCCGACAGGTGTCGCATTCGAGCCTTGGCCGTGCGATATAATGGCGCCAATGTATGTATGTACAATTTTAATTTGCCTTTTAGTGTGAAGCGCAAACGTTTAGGTACCGGGTATCTCACAGTCGAGCACAGTCGACTGTAGCTTTCTTACTTTTTAGCTTGTACTCCTCTTCGACCTTAGCATCTTCTCCTCCTGCCTCTGTCTCTGTCTTCTTTAGTGTCTGCTCATTATCAAAACCGAATCGATCTCGTTAAACGCAGTTGCTGCCGTTGTCTTCAATTGTCTCCCCTCTCTCACACTGCCGCCTCTGCGCGCATCTTTCCAATAGGGGGCGCTGCTTGTGCCATTTCCAGTGAAGTCAGCTGACTTATATTCCAGTCATGCCAGGCGTTCCGCCCTGAAGTCCTGTCGCCTTCTTTTTTTTGCTTTAAGAAAAGCGGAACGGTGGGGATCTTTAACATATTTTCACGTCTCGATTTATTCAGTTTTTGTACTTGCTGCGGGGGGCATAATGACGTTAATGATGACGCGCTCGAAAAAAAATACAACCAAATGTCGGAATTAAGTTGCCTCCAGCGATTTCTCACGCCCATTTTTGGAGGTGAATTGGGGATTTCGGCATTTTTGGGTAACCAGAAATGTGATTGAGATTGCAAAAAAGAGAGGAAAAAATATATACGTATAAAAAAAAACACAACAAATTCTAAATAAAAAAAATACGGAATTACGGCCAATGGCACAAAAACCAGTGCAAGCCCATATAATAATAATGACAACAATGCTCATAAATGCCGGCCCATTTTACGAGTACAGTGGGTTTCATAACTTCCGGTCATGTGTGGGAATGTCGGTTTTCGTGACATTAAATCGTTTGATTGATTTATAGAATTTCGAACAATATGTCTTATTATGTAATAAATAAATAAATATCGAAATGTTTAAACTATTATTGGGTAAAAGAGCGGAATCAATAATTGTGTAAACAATCGATTCATTCGATACGCAGTGTACGCAGAACCAGCTGACGTTGTGTCGTATTGTTTTTATTGTTCAATTAACATTTTTTCACTTCAATTTGCAATAAAATAATACGTACAATAATAATGACAAAGCAGGACGGAATCGAATCGAAGTATAATGCAATGGACTCGAAATCGAAGGGAAAGGAAAGGCGGCAGTGGCAGTCAGCAAGTCGGCAAGTCGGCAGTCAAGTCGATCCAAATAAAAGAGTAAAAATAACGATATCGACGTAAACATGTCGTCGTCGGTTGGATACAAAAAAGCTGGCCAAGAAGCCACACGACGACGACGACGACGACTACGTCGGGTAATAAAAGTGTGACAAACAGCGTTCCCCCAGCACGCGCTGTTCCATTCCGTTTTGTTCCCCGCTTGAAATTGCCATCCCGCGCTCAATTAATTAACTTATTTTTTATTGCATACAATTTTATTAAGTGGGTTTGTCCGTTGATTGGCTTGTTGGGATTGTGTGTGGGGCATACAAATCGATTTTGGGGGCCTGGACATCATCGTTCCCTTTAAAATTTAATTTCGCTTAATGGCTGAACAACTCTTCTTTACTTTATGGTATTGCGTTTCGTTCCAATTTGTTAGACATTGACAACATGTTTATTTCCAGTCGTTCCTAATAGAAATATAAAAAGAAATAAAAGAAAGGTTCTCTCACTGTAATTGATTTAATAATAAAACTTTTATAAATTTCCTAAAGCGGCGTTCCATTCCACTTTCCCTATTCCATAGATAAACCCGGTTTCTAGTTAAGACACGAACAAAGACTTGTAAAGCTTAAATCTTTCTGTTGTCCTGATTAATTTGCGGGAATTGATTTGGAGATAGCTTAGGTGCTCCATTCCGAAAGCTGATTGATTGATCAACAACTGTCATCAGGTCTTGGCTTTTGTTGGTGCCACTGACTGGCAGAAACTAATCTGTTAATTGAGTTCTACAGGGAAATGCTGTCAATTAAGGGGTGTGGGGTGTGCAGGTTGCCGGGGCTATTGCCCCGATAAATTGCTGCCGGATTTTGCGGAAATCCATAGCGCCGCAAATGCACTTAATTTATGCGAGAATGTGGAAATGGCGGAAAAGCATTCGGATTCGGAATCGCAATCGCAATCGCGCATTGGCAATTCGCCTTTGTGCCTGGCGCTCGCTCCTCTTTCTTATTTATTTGTGTTTTCCCCGCATCAGGTGCAGGTGAATGGAGTATCATTCTATAGAGTATAGTATATATAGCCTCAGGTGCGCTTTTAACCTTTGCGGTTTACAAGCACACGAAATAAAAACCGAGACTCGGATTTGGGTTCAGATTTGGCTTTGACTTTGGCGTTGGCTTTGGCCATTTGCGGTTCTTTTGTTGGCTTTCAGTGTTTAGTGTTCTCAGTGTTTTTTTTTGTGCGAGGCCAGAGTAAACCGCATTGAAACCTGTTGTTGTTTGGTGTCGGCAACTTTACGCCACGCCACTCCTTTCCCATCGTTCCCGCCCCCTTACCAATTGGCAAGGTCGATTATCGACCGCCGGCCCCGAAGGCTGCAAAGGAAAGGCAAGCAAAAATTGTATAAAAACGTAAATAAAAATAAACATAGCTTAGAAAGCTACCATGATTGATTTGTATTATAAGTATTATTTTTTTTTTTGCGTGCCAATTCGGTTAACGGTCTTTCTGGCCTTGGGGGCGGCGCACGTTCCATTCCCACTCGTTCCCTCTCACTTAGCATCACTTAGCCGGGCGCCAATTAGTCGATCAACAATCGAAACGTTTCGATTCGGCCCAAAGCTAATGCCAAAAATAGACTCTAGACCCCTTTTTCAAATATTTATCAATCGCCTTTTGGCTATTTTTAATGCAATTTTGCTGCCCAAAGAGCAGGAGGAGAAGGAGGAGGTGACGAAATTAGGTGGGAACACGACAACGGATGGGGCAAAGGCGTTTTTAATCAGTGGCGCGTGGCGTCTAACGAAATTATCGCATGACCAACTAAATCGCAATTCCCCTCCCTGCCGCTGATTACACTGAGACTTTTCACCGCTCGCCAAAACTTTCCAGTCTGCTGCACAACAATGTGAAACGGAACACGAAACGTTCCTCTTCTTTTGATACATATTTTCTTAAATATATTTAGCAATACCCTGGCACAGGGTGCTCTAATTGTTGGTCAGGAAGATCGATAAGGAATATATAAATATTTCTAAAGCAGTGATCAGTAGTAGTGATGTTAAGCGACCTTTTGTTCCATTCCATTCCGTTCCTATGGACACTTACAGGGTTGTTAAGCTAGCAACATTATTTAGTACCAATAAATAATGATTAATATAGTCGTTGTGAAGGATTTATATTTTTAATAGTGCTGTTTAGCAACCTTCTATTCCATTCCGTTCCCATCGGCCCATAAGGGCTATTTCCTATTGAATATAGTACTTACCTTCTTATGTTTGGAAGGTTAAGAACTTCTAGGGTATAAATAATATCGGCTTGCCCGAAAATTTGCTTTCCTTCTTGTTTTTTATTGCGTTTCATTGCGAATCTTTTTGGCGCAATTAGCGAGCACAATTAGCACATCTCTAGCACTCGTAGTGCCATCTCTTTCCCGCTTGTTTGCGTGCAAATTTAATTAGCGGCCGGCGAGAAAGAGATGGCAAGCGGGGGAAGTGCTCTGGTAGCGAATTATTGGATGGAAATTTAATGGCATCGAACGAAAAGGTGAGGTCGAAGTCTTTTGTCCACCGTACCACAATTATTGAACTGAAGAAAGGAAGTACAGACAGCACAAACACAACTTTTCCACTGGCGATCTGCAATTAGCACCTGCTTATTTATGCGTTGAATTCTCATTTTCCGCTTTGCAATTTGCCCGAAGCAAACATTCCAGACTCCAAAATATATATTGGGACTATCACTTAGCGCCGGTGTCCATCGAAAATCCGCTCGATCACGTGCTTAACTAAAAAACGCCCCCGATTGTTGGGCACCGAAATCCGTAGACCCGGAACCCACTGAAACTCAGAGGAGAGGATCTACGTTCCGGTATAGTCTGGTCTGAACTTGTTCGCCCTTTCATTTGGTTGCGCAAGTGCAACCGCACTCGGATCGTCTGGGGGAGATATCTTATCGCCACTATATAGTTGTAGTGCATGTCTGGTGTCTCGCGGAATGGAGTGTCTGCTCTAGATTTCAGGGTGCTTATGTGGATTATGACTCGGCCCCAGCATAGATTTGGGTTAAAGTGGAGAAACTGGAGAAAACTCTGAGAAAAATAAGGAAATGTTAGGGGTCGAACGTTAACACAAATTAGCAGAGGAAGTTTTTGGGTAATATATATGGGTTCACCTCTAACACCTTAAGATCTTTGATAAAATGGAGTTTGAGATAAATTACATACTAAATTAGAACCTGTAAGAAAAAGATATAAGGAAATAATAATAATATTTACTAAGATTATAAGAATTAAAATATAAGAAGGATTCTAAATAATGAGAAAAGAACGTTGGTTTATAAGAACTTTCATCTCTTTCTAGACCTTGAATCAAAGTAAGAAACATCACACCTTTCATTTCAAATGATAAATTCTGGTTATGTTTAAATTTCAAAGTTTCCATATAATATCAGAAATTATAATGTTCAATTAAAAGGCAGTTACCACTGTACTTAACTCGCGACTACTGACCTTTGTATGGGTTCTGCCCTGTACACTGCGCAACTTTTGATTTTCAGTAACAATAAAGCCAAAAACAATAACATTTTGAAGAAAAGAAACACACGGAGAGAAGAAAAGCGAAGAGCGAGAAAGAAACAGAAACAGAAACTTCGGGGTTCGTGTTCGCCTTCGCCTGACGTAAATGCCGACACGCATTGCGTCATTATGGCCAGAAAGAGAGCTTCGAGATGCGCGAAAGAATGAGGCACAAGGCGACTTTTATTTGTTGCTCTCGTGAGAGAGCTTTTCTCCACTAATTTTGACTAATTTGTTGTTGTATTTCCCCTGCTTCTGGTGGGGGTATTTTGTTGCTGTTTTTTTCGGCCTGATGACACATGGCTTAATCATTTGATGCGCGGGGAGAGAGGGGAGCAGGAAAGGTCTCTATAAATAAATACAAATTCGTTCCACAGTGCAAGCGACCTCTGGCTCTCTTTGGTTGTGGGAAAATCGGGGAAATCTCCGCTCTAGCGGCGATCCAGAGTCCGAGTCAATTGGCTGATGCAATTCATTGATGGTTTTGCGTTTGGTTTGCCATCAAAACTCCGTTCCGTTCCGTTTCAGCTTAGGTTTAGGTATAAAAAAAAAAGCAGCAAACGGGTTGAAGGGAGTTCGCTGGCTTACTTTTATTTATATTTATTTTTATTTTTTCTTGGCTGGCGCGCGCGCTCGCGTTATGCGGATTTTCGCTTTTTGGGGGACAACCCAAGTACTTGGAAGTCTGCATTTAGTCAGCACACAGCGCTCTTTTTTTGTGTCTTGTCTTTGGGTCTCTTTTTTTGTTTATATTTTGCTTTTGGGGGTAAAAATATATATATATTTAGAGTGACTAAGCCAATGCCGCCAACTCAGGTGCCTTTTTAACCCACTGACTGCGAGCTGTAAGTAGTAATCGCTGTGATGAGTAAGCAAACGGGGGATTTCCTTGAAGGATTTGGTTCCTGAGGAAAAGTAAAGAATACAAAGTGAGGAAACGATTATGGGAAAGTTGGGAAAATGAGTAATACCATTAAGATGATATATATTAAGTATTGAACCTATTGAACCTCTTATAATAAAGGGGTTATTTATTTATAATCCCATCCTTGATAGCTGACTCATTGTGTTGTTGTTTATATGTTAATATATATGCAAATCGTGCTCCGTTTTTCTTTTTTTACAATCACAGTAATGACTTACCCATAAATTGCAGCTAGAAAAAATAAACAAAAATATTTTGTAATTGTTATCAAAGTGTAAAGTTGATTTTTCTTTGCCTTGTTTATTTGTTTACATTGAGCAATTCACTGTTGTTGTTGTTTGTCTTTGGCAATCGGGGCAAAATATGTGTATGTAATTATGATAATAAAGTGCAGTAAAAAAAATAAAACAAATAACAAAGAAATGAAAAACAAAGGACAATTAACAGCGAGCGGAGAGCTCGAGTTCGCTTGGCAACGCGCCAAAAAGAAGGGGTTTCTCAGGGGGGTTTTCGGGACTTTGTTTTTTGTTTTTAGAGTGCGGCTTATCAACTTAAGTTAATCGCTGTTCCTCGGTTTATACTTGTGTGTTTTATATATTTATGTGCATACTTGAATATGACGGGAGCCATATAGATAGGCGATATACACAATTCCTCCATTCGACGTGCTTCAATATAACACAATTATAGCATCTAGCCCTGTTCCTGTTTCATTCCACTCTGTTTCGAATTAAACAGGGAAAAGTACTTAGGCCCACTCTAACACCTACACCAATGGTCACACTAATAGGTACATTTAATTTACTAGTGTATTTGATTCTATTCCGTTTCGTTAAATGTTTTAATAGGGAGAAGTACTTACTTTTATATTTGAAATGATAAGTACTCTAAATATATGAAATTAGAGATCCAGTTAATTTTTATGTTAAAATACTAAAAAAAACGTTGTTTTTATTTAAATGTACTAAAGTTTAATTCCATTTGTTTCGTGTCTTAGCAGGGAAAGTAGTTACAGTTACAGTTAAATTGTTGTTGGTATTTATGTTAAGAAACAACGAATATATTGTAAGCATTAACTGAGTACTATGTAAGCATTACCTGAGTACTACGAGTATGGCATAGTGTAGCCCTTTTAGCATTTTGTAAAGCATTTAGCACTTTATGTTAAGATTCCGCCGAGATTAAATGAAATTAGGATTAAGTAGAAAAGAGACTACGGTCACACTACAATTTAGAAAAGAAGAAAACACACATTGAAATAACAAGAGAGCGAATAAAAATCAAATAAATAAAGAAGAATCCATAGATAAACTACAATAACAATATACTGCCTTTGGTACCTATTATTTTACCCATAGCTGTGTACTCTGTGCAAAGTTCACTTTAGCTAAGCGTTTTATATTATTATTTTTGATTAATTAGGCAATTTGCTTGAACTTTTGTTGTTGCCAGCTTTTTTCCCTGATAAGATTGGCTCATGATTTCTCGTTTTTGTTTTTGTGCTGCGCACGTGCGGCTCGGCAGTAGTTGAGTGATGATGCCACTCCCACTTCCACCCACTTCCGCCCACGGATCGCGCAGCAAGGCCACCACCACCACTCGCGACAATTAGTGGCTGGATTTTGCGACAACTTGACATTCATTCAGCCAGCCCACTCTTCGTCCGATCGATTTTTCGCAACCGAAAGTGAATCCAAAGTGAGTGGGGCGGGTGACTCAAACTACTTGCCGCCTCTCCATTTGATTGGCCATCATTTTAGTGAAGTTGTTTTGATATTTCATCATTTAGAGCAGGTTGTGCTTTTAGTTTTCTATAGAGCCTTAGAGATTAAAATATATTTTAACCTCTTTGATGATAATAAAATTAGCTACACTTAGAAATACTATTATACAAAAATATTCCTTTAATAAATTGTATAAAACTTCACCCGGTTGTCAATCAAGATAAGGTTTAACCATTATGAGATATTTTCCATTTAAAAATAATCTAGTACATGCACTTTTCACCGAAAACAGCTAATAATGATTAAAGTTCTTGGTTTTATATCAGGCTTCATGGCCATTGTTCCCCGTAATCTCTGGCTCTCATCTCTTTGTCCCATTCCACGGCGTTCCACATACGGATTTACAAAACTAATCTTGAACCATTGGGATTGGAATGGAAATGATTCCAAAGAGTCAAAGTCTCGAAAATCGCATCCGATCTTGGGTCTCTTTGTTTCCCACATGTGACGCTTTGTGGGTTAAATAATTATCATATAATTGCCGCTCTAATGATACCAGCAAACACACGGCCGAATATTGATTGTTTTAATTTAGAAATATATATATTATTTACTTGTATATATCAGCCTCGATATGTCGCCTATTTATATATTTGCTCGATTATGGCATATTTACCATGAATTATCGCATTGTCCAAGACGCAGTTGCCGCTTAGAATGTTAGCTTTTTGGTCGGTTCTTACCAGTTTTTTTTGTTGCCATTTGGTGGAACATGAAACCGTTATACAATGAGTGTGGGTGGGAGGTGTTAGGTGTGAGTTGGGAGGTGTGAGTGAGTGGATGGGTGGGGGTGTTGTGTTTAGCGGGGCTGGGCATTCACTAATCGCATGTTGCCTTTGCCTCCATCCCCAATTTTTTATTTGTTTCGCCTCTTGGGTTGGTTTTTCCTCTGTTGCTGGTGTTTTCCCCCCTCCATCCCCGATTTTCCATAGCTGACTGGCGCCTCTTTCTTTGGCTTTTCACCATTTCAACGCTCTTTGTGTGCTATTATTTGCCTTTGTTGTTGCCTCATTGTCTCTCTGTTTATCGATTGGCCAGGCAAGTTGCATCCAAAAAAACAGCAGCGGTTAAGTTGATAGTAACGCAAAGAAACCTAGTAAGCCTATAAGCTAGTTTTAGCAAATGTATGTGCCCAGCCTCTGCCGGCACACGTACAATGCGGTCAAATCATAGTTTTGTGGCTAAATCTAGTCTTTTTCAGAGTTAAATATTTATTTTTGTCATATTTCTTACTCACAAATGCAATTCTAGCAGATTATTTTTTCATAAAGCACATTCTTCAATCACAATAATATGACGTTCACGTCGCTTTATTATTGAATAACTAATGGAGCATTTGTTATTTTCTAGAATCTTTGTTTATTCAGTTTTAATCTCTGTTATTCTCACTTGTGGGATAAATAAGACTTTAAACCAGATTAATGAGTGTCAACAATGCAAAGATATGGCGATCTTTGCTTTTGTCTGTCTTCCTTCACAACCAGTTTGAGGTGGTTTATCGTTATCGCTATCGCTAGAATCGGAGAATCGGAGTCAGTTGTTGCTATCGAAGTCATATGCCTGCTTTTGGTCGTTGATCGCCTCCACGCTGGTGTGATGTGATGATGTGCGGTCTGTCATGGGTTAATTGCCTTGGTCAGCTCTAATTATTGATTGCCGCGTCGGTCATTAGCAGGAGATAGCGATAACAGTGCACACACAAGCTGCTTCTTTGGCTTAATTTTTCTTTATTTTATTCGTTTTTTGAATATATATATTTTTTCCTACCAAGCCCCCCCGTGGCGCCGCATCACATCTCGTTGGTTCTTTGTTGTCTTTGTGTATCCTCGAGTCTTTGGCAAATAGAAACGCAAATTTCCTGCGGCGCCCTGTCGGTCCTCTTTTCTTTTTTGTCGACATAAATGAAATGCAAATATTTCACCGAGTTTCTTCTTTGTTTTTGCTTTTTCCCCCATTAAACTAAAATTATATTCTATGCTCTCGTAATTGTTTTACTTTCACTTTCGCTGGGGTCTCGCTGGCGGCCACCAGATGGCGCTGCACTCACAGCAACAGGCGGCGGTGCTGGTACAATGGAATTGGAACGAGAAATAGCGAATTCCGTTGTATTTTTGGGTCTCCCCTGCAATTGGGTTTTTATTTTTAATGAAAGAGAATTTTCATTTCACTTTCGATGCTGCCGCCTCGTGCATTATTTTTAGTTTCAACTCGTAGGCATAGCCTAGACCCAAAAAAGAGGAACGGAACGAGTGGGAATCTTGTGGAACACAACAAATGTTGATTTTTTTGTTCTTTCTTTTTCCTTCGTTGACATTTTTCTACGCCACAGGAGCGGGAATCAATAGTTCCCAGCCGTAAAAATAGCGCTTGGAAAACATGTCTTGGGGCAATTACATCGTTAATACCACGGTAAATGTCAGGGCGTATTATCGACATGCAAGTTCAAGACCAAACAAACAAGAAACAAGAACCAAGAGGCCCACAGGCCGCCTCGATTCCCAGAACGCCTCCTAAACTCGGAAGCCCAAGCACTTAGGCCCGGTCCCAGCTCATTTGCTATTCAAATTGGAGTCGACTTGAAACTGGATCCTCGGCACGTGGAGAGAACAGTGCAAGTCTCCGGACCCGGCGCCAAATGTAAATTCTATTCGACAAATAATAGCCATACGAGAATGGTAGATTACCGAGAAAGTCTGGGAAATACCCTTTAAAATGATCGCATATAATTCTTTAAAATGTTCTTTGAATACCCCAAAATTGTTCAGTTTTTTCCATACTATTTAGGTTCAAAAAACCTGAGAAACAAGCTTAATATGTTACAAGATTGTCTTACTATCAAGGATCGAAGTGACCCCGTCAAAGGCAGTGAACAAGTTATAACTCTATAGGTATTAGATATTAGAGAAGGGAATGGAAATAATGGGGCTGCGTCTAGTCTAAGCTCAATGCCAAGTCGATAAAAATAAAAACAAATACCGCAGTGATGGTTAGAAAAAGGGTTGCTTCGACCAGTGGTTGGGGTCTCTCTATTATATACAGTATATATCGTCAAGGTAAAATGTCAGCTAAGGCGAAAGTCAAAGTCAAAGTCGCGCATGGGTTAACCAAAGAAAGTTTGGAAAAGTTGATGACGATGGGGAGGAAAACACGACACGACACGAAGGGGGGCTGGGAAAATTGCTCAGCGAGATGATTTAAAATTCTGGTTAGTTGCTTGAGCGAGCAGGCAACGAGCGGCAGAAAGGTGAAAGGGCGTGGATTATTGACATGTTTACCTGTAAGTCATAATTCGCTGCGACGCATTTCGATAATGGTTCCAATAAGAGACTACTTTTTGATGAAAGCTCCTACTAATAATATCTGCTTACTTCATTTAAGTTCATAAGATCAATAAAGAATTATTTAGAAGAATCGAAAGCAGTTGCTTTGAGCAGGAAGCACCCTGTAGGTCTAGTGGATAAGATGAGCAGGAAGCACCCTGTAGGTCTAGTGAACAAGACAAGCAGGAAACACCCTGTAGGTCTAGTAGACAAGACAAACAGGAAGCACCCTGTAGGTCATTAAACGCCCTGTTGCTTAAGCTTGGTGCTTTTTACAATCTTTACTATATTGACTTTAAACTTAAGTTTCTTAAGTGAAATCTTTAACCCCAGACAAACTTTCGCAAGGAGCGAGTACCCTGTGTGGCTTAGTTCGCTCTGTTTGTTCAACCCCCAGTAGGTGGGGGTTGGCTCCTTCATCATTATTTTCCTTTTCCTTTGTTTTTGCCACATTGCATGACCTAACCAACTAAGCCAACAAACTGACCTAAGCACCCTCCGTAATGCCCCATTCTGGGCTGCCCCCACTTTCCGGCCACCTTACCACACTTGTCGTAGTCGGGAGAAACCGTTTTCAACCTGAAACCGTATACGGGAAATGGACAGGGACAGACGCAGATGGAGACGGAGACCCATGCGGCGACTCATGGAATAATTGTGTTGTTGCCTTTATGGGTCTCGTCTTTGGTCTATTGCGCACTGTCGTCTGCTGACCATAATGTGTGTTCTATTTTGTTTTGTTTTTTCGTTAATGTTTACCTTCTATACGTTTACCGTTGTTCTTTAGGTGGCACTTTTAGCTTCTTCCATTTCATTTCAATTCATTTGACTTGCGGACACTCCTCTAATTTGCGGTAATGCGTCGTTGTCCTCGAAATCGCGTTCTCCTCGAATCACCTTTCTTTCTCCCGCAGTGTTTCCCCTTTTTCTTTCTTTGCTGCGCACTATACACCGCATTATCCTGCTTGGATTCCATTAGTAGGGAGGGAAAATGCAAAGTACACACTGCCCGTGGCACTGCCGCAGTCGGTAAATAGTACTAACATTAATTCAGCGTCTCTGACCTGCCACTGGCAATTTTCATCTATTTGTTAGTGATATTGATTTTAGCATTCATTTGCGGTATAGTTGTATGGAATTGAAAGGGAACAAAGGACTTGCAGAGGGCATATACGATCTATAAAAATAGTTATCAAGGATTTTCCTTACAAATAAAATAAATTAAATACAAAGATTGTGTCTTTTTTTGTTTTGTTTCTATGATAGCAATGCTAGCTATTGTATCTAGCTATTGTATCTTGATTATTTTTATAATTATTCACAAACTTGTGTAATTTTCGCTTTAGTTCCATTTCGGCTCTATCTTATTTTTAGCTGATCTGCTTTATAATTTATATTTATGTTCTTGTTGATTTAACACCTCCGCACTTTACACTCTTGATAAATGTGTGCAGTTGTAAATTAAGGCCTGCTTTTTGCAGTAACAACAAAAAACGGTGCCATATGCATAAATAAATAAAAATAAAACGTCGGCTCTCCGACCCTATTGTTGCTTTTTATTATTATTGTTTCTTTCCTTTTTTTTTTTTTTTTTTGCCGATAAAAAGCCATTTTAAAGTGCTGATAAGATTAAGGCAAGAAGAAGCAGGAGAGCAGGCTACCGAAGCTTATCAGTCAGCAGGTAGCGCCATCCCTGTCCCGCCCGCGTGCGCTCCAGAAACTGCAGCTACATATATTCCATTCCGCCATGTTCCGTGTTTCACTTCCAAACGTTCGCCGCGAAAGCGTCGACGCATTCTGCTCAGTCGCATCGCCCCCCCTCTCTTCTCTTGTTCGGCCCGCTTGCGTAGCGTTCCTTTGCCAACCGTTCCGCTCGCCCGCTGCGACGCCGTGCGTCAGCGATAATAGCTTTTTGGAACTCTCGTGTGTTGTGTGTTCCGCTCTCTCCGTTTCTATGCCGCCTGTGTGTTTCAGTTTCAGTTTCGTTTCCGCCAGTTTCTCGGCTTCTCGACTTCTCTCGCCTTCCGAGTTCTCAGTTCATTCGCGACCTCAAAGGCGGCCGCACATGTTGGACGCAAAAAAATCAAAATCAAAATCAAAATAAATAAAGGCAGAAGAAAGCAGACCAAAAATTAAGACACACGAATAAATATCCAATTTGAAGAAAAGCCCTCTTTATCTCTCTTTTCTTCTCTGCGCGGTGTGTGTGCCTTTTGTTTTCCATTTTTTTTGTTGTGTCAAAATAAGAAACGCAAAAAGATGAGCTAAATTTAGCCACAAAAAAAAAAAAAAAAAAACAAAACACAAAAAATGTTTTGAAAATGCAGCAAAAACGGCAACAACGGCTGTTGTTTAAAAACCAGCACTAATTTATTTTCAATCTCAACGGAAAGCAGGCAATGTGACTGTGAAGCGCCAAAAACCAAGCAAAAATCAACCGAAAAACGTTTGAAAAACGTCAAAGAAGAACAACTGAAATAAACTGTGTTTTATTGAAATACTTTAATTATAAACTAAGAACAACAAATACTCTAGCCCAAAAGTAGAGTATTTCAAAAGTAATTAAAAACCTGATGGCAACAACAACAACAACGACAGCAGCAGCAGCAGGCGCTGCGCCAGCGCTAAATCTACTGTCCAACCAAAGCACCGCGCTCTATAATAATAATAACAATAATAATAATAATAACAACATTAGCAATAACAGCAATAACAATAACAACAATGTCGTTATTAGCCAGCCCATCAAAATACCGCTGAGCGAGCGCTTCTCGTCCCAGACCTCCACGGGCTCGGCGGACAGCGGCGTCATTGTTTCCAGTGCATCGCAGCAGCAGTTGCAGCTGCAGCTGCAGCTACCGCCGCCGCGTAGCAGCAGCGGCTCCCTGAGTCTGCCCCAGGCGCCACCCGGTGGCAAGTGGCGCCAACAGCAGCAGCAGCAGCAGGAGCAGCAACAGCAGCGGCAGCAGCTCTTGCTCAGCCAGGATAGCGGCATCGAGAATGGCGGAGCAGGAACGGGAGCCACGCGCAAGAAGCCGGCTCACAAGGATCACAAGGATCACGGGGCTGACACATCCTCCTCGGCCGCCTCCAAGGAGTCGGGCCAGTCGAGCAGCGAGAGCCTCGGCAGCAACTGCTCGGAGATTAACCCCGAGGAGCAGCCCCTAGAGAGCCGTCGTCGGGTGCGCGCCTCCTCCGCCTTGGAGCTGAGCAGCAGCGGTCATCATCCGCAGGCCAGTGGCGTGGGCAGTGGTGCCAACATCTTGAGGAGTCGCATCAAGTACAAGAGCACCAACAGCACTGGCACCCAGGGATTCGATGTGGAGGATCGCATCGATGAGGTGGACATCTGTGACGACGACGATGATGATGATGACGTTGATGTGGACGATGTTGATGCGGATGTGGATGATGAGGAGGATGATGGTGTGAACGTGGACGATGTGGAGGAGGTGGACAACCAATCGGACAGCCAGTCGGGCATCATTATCAACCTCAAGAGCAGCAGCAGCAGCCAGGCCCCAGAGGAGGCTCGAAAGAAGCAGGAGCAGGAGAAGGATCAGCTGGAGAAGGAGACTGCTGGCGGCTCCAGGCTCCTGCCGCCCGATCAGACCCAGCTAACGGTGGCAGCTGCCGCCGCCCGGCGACGGGATGCCAAGAGCCTGGCCACCGATGGCCAGATCTACTTTCCGCTGCTCAAGATCAGCGAGGACTCGCACATCGACTCGAAGCTGATCAATCGCAAGGATGGGCTGCAGGACACCATGTATTATCTGGACGAGTTCGGGAGTCCCAAGCTGCGCGAGAAGTTCGCCCGCAAGCAGAAGCAGCTGCTGGCCAAGCAGCAGAAGCAGCTGATGAAGCGCGAGCGACGGAGCGAGGAGCAGCGCAAGAAGCGCAACACCACCGTCGCCTCGAACCTGGCGGCCAGCGGGGCCGTCGACGATAGTAGTATGACCAAAGAGGATGAACCGCACTGTGATACTAGCTCTAGGAGCAAACATAACTCGGAACCCAATCCCGCAACCACCACTCAACATCATCATCAGCATCAGCATCAGCATCAGCATCACCTCGTGGTGGACGTGGAGGAGGACGTGGACGCCGGCGCCGATGAGGCCGTCAAGATGCGCCGTCATAGCCACGACAACCACTACGACAGAATACCCAGCACCCGCCCCAAGAAAGATCACCAGTCGAAGGACACCGCCGCCGCCGAGGACATCGAGCAGGGAGCCGAGCCCAATCTCGAGGGAGACGCCGACGGCGACAGCGATGAGAGTGCCGAGAACGTTAAGACTGCCAAATTGGCCAGAACACAGTCCTGCGTCAGTTGGACCAAAGTGGTGCAAAAGTTCAAGAACATATTAGGTAAATGTCCTATTTAAAAGTCAAGTAGGATGTCCCTCAAGTGATCAGCTTGGGCAACCCTGCTCTAAGTAGTTTTTAAATTACAAAATAAGTTACATTTTCGGTATATATACATATGTGAGATATTAACCAGGGAAATAGATGTATAAAAACTTTAGCAAAATCAGTAAGGAAAAGGGTTATAAATCCAGTAGGATGTCCCTCAAGTGTTCAGCCTGGGCATCCCTGCTCTAAATAGTTTTTAATTTCTGTAAGATATTTGCCAGGAAAATAGATTTGAAAGATTCCAAGTCTTTAGATACAACATCAGTACAGAAAATACTAATAAGTCAAGAAGGATGTCTCTCAAGTAATCAACTTGGGCATCCCTGCTCTAAGTAGTTTCTAAATTACAAATTAGGTCAAATATTAAACATAAGCTAGGTCAAAAATTCGTAATACCTAATCAATTGCCTCGAAATTATAAATTTATAATTTTACTGTTTAAAATTCCATAGATCATAAATAATTGCTTTAATTTTAGGGCTTTCAAAAATATTAAATACAAAGTCGCAATTATATATTAATTTATAACACAATAAATGCAGCAATAAAGCTGCTGAAAATTATTTGTTATAATCAAGTAAATTTTACCATTAGCTACAAGTAAATTATATATAATTATATATAATTAATATCTGTTCCATTCCATATTCAAGGCCATAACAGTTAAAACTTAAATAATCCAGCAAAGATAATTGGCTTTAAAGCTTAAACTTGGGCCAAGACTTTCGCCTTACCATTTCACAGAATATCTTCGGGCCAGTCTAAATTATTTTAGGGGTCTTTTACCGACCGAGATATGAAATTAAATGTGCTATCAGCTCTATAAAACCCAGATTTTCTAACCTTTTTCCCCATTTTCTTCTATTTCTCTTTCTAGGTAAGTGTTGTGAATGAATGGGAACAGAAATTCCTCAAACTACTCAAAACTCCTCCTGATGGCTATCGGGTGAGATTGTTCTATGTACACATATATATATATTCACACACGTAGATAAGTATTATTATTATTCTCTTTTTTTTTTTTGTTTTCTTTGGGTAATGGAAAATTTCCGGGGATTTTTTTTTAATGGAAAGTGATAAGTGATACGTGCGTGTGTGAAAATTTCTGATTGGTTTATGAATGAAATAATAGAAGCCTGATGTGACAATGTGCGACTTCCAGGAAAGTTTTGAATTTATGGCTTGTAAAAGATATATGGGTCGTTGAACGAACGAATGCACTTTTCTGATAGCTTTGTCGAGCTTCTCCCCCCTTTTGAGATAAAACAAAAGCAAAAATATATATAACACAGAGCGGAAATGTCCAGGGATCTTGTTCTTCTCCTCATCCGTTTATTGTCCATATAAAAGGCGATCTTGTCTTTATTGTGAAAAGGCGACAGGCTGTGCGGAAGATAAAGGAAATCGGAATTTTCTCTACAACAGGCCATCATACTTAATATTTCTCAGTTGTTGCATTTTCCGTTCCGTTGATAAGAGGAGCCCCGGAGCCCCAGGGCAACAGCACTGATTTATGCCAGCAGCTGATGTTGATTCTTTCTCGTACTTTACACATTATACTTTATGACTGGCAAACTTTGGATTAAACCTATAATATATACACTTAATAATCCCCGTTGTTGTGTCTAGAGAGTACATTACTTAATCCCAAGTACGCAAAAAAGGTGACAGTCAAAAACAAGGAAATGAGTTTACTAAAATTGGGAATAATGGTGAAATTCGGTTAGCTTTTGATATTTGATAGAGTATTAAGGGATTGAATAACGCGTTACATATTTAATTATTACAAATAATACAGTGTTTACTGTGGGTTCAGTTAGTTGCATCATTTTGGAATCTTGTACTGCCGCCCCGAGGCAGCTTAGCGAAGCGTTAATAGCGCTGCAGTGTGAAAAATAACAAAAGCCCTTGCCATACGATTTTATTTCACTTTATATGGCAGTGCACTGTGTCACAGCGTGCTTGTCACCTTCTCAGTCTCAGTTTTAGTCTCAGTCGCAGTCTCACTCTCAGTCCCTTCATCATCCCACCCATCAGCCCAAACTCATCTCATCTGACAACAGCTTACCAGTCTCGAATCACAGTTCCCATCCGGCCAGAGTCGTATAAATGATTTGCAGCTTTCGCAGATGCCGACTGATAAGAATATGGCTGACTGAGCCCCTTGGCTGATAATAGGGCCTACACAGAGAGATAATTCAGTTGGTTCAGGAAGGAAAGAAAGAAGAAAAACAGAAATATCTGTCTATAATTCGATTTAAAACAAAGTTTATTTCAAAATAGTGGCTTATTGCCTTAAAATACTACGATATATTTTGTTTAGCTTGAAACGATTAGTAATTATCGATTCAACTGATCGAGACTCGATCGAATTGTAAAAATATCGAGAATATAAATAGAAAGACTCAATTCGAATTAAAGACATATCGAGAATCGAATCGAATTAAAGAAGTATCGAGAATCAAATAGAATTATAGATAAATCGAGAACTGAATTCAATTCGAATTGAAAAAAATATCGATAATTAAGTAAATATTAATTATTTCGAATTAAAGACATATCGAGAATCGAATTATAGAAGTATCGAAAATTGAATATAATCGAATCGAAACAAAGAAAAAGCGCGAATCGCATTGAATTAAATATATATATCGGGAATCGATTCAGATTAAAGAAATATCGGAAATCATATCGAATTAGGTAATTATCAAGAATCGAATCAATTTTTAGATATATTGAGAATATAATCGAAATATCATATATAGAAAGCAAATGTAATAAGAACAGAACTTGTTTCTTATAAAAAAAATGAAGGTACTAATCGATTAAGACTTTAATCAATTTAGACTGTAATCGATTACACAATTTACACTGTAAGTCTTGACTTATCCAGGGAGTTCTCTTGCTGATTCTTAATCAAGAAAGGCTTGTATCAATCCGTTCCTCGGTGGAAAGCTAAAGTTATAAAGCCGAGTGATGCCATTAGTAAAAAAAAATCAAAAAGCCAGCGGCTGGGCTATATCTCCTACAGCCTAGCATTATTCTATATACACCTATATGTGTGCATGTGGGAGTGGAATTGGATTCGGAATTGGGGATTTGGGAGCAGAGATTACCCCCGGTGTTAGTTGTTGTTTTTATGCCGCGCGACAATCACGCGCTTCTCGTCTCATTCAGCGGATGACAGGGCGAAAAAAACTTTTCCAAAAATATCAAAGCCCAACAACATGCATATATTGAGCTTGTGAAATGATTTCTTTCTCGTTCAAATACGCCAGAATATATGTATTTCAATCTCTCTAAGTATATATAAACCTATATGCGTAGTCACTAAATTTGTGACCAAATGGAGGCGTGTCTCTCCTCGCTTAGCTTGTCAACGACGACGACGACGATGATGATGTTTTTGTCAGTCTTGGGTTGTTTTGCATTTTGCAGAGCAGCCTCCTCCCCTTTTCCTGCCCTGCCTCACTTTTATTTTTTAGCCATTGGAATTGAGATTTAAAAAAAAGGCAGAAAAATATGTTTTTCTGCTCGGCTTCGCTGGGGGGTTGTTGGGGAGCGAGAGATAGTAGCGACGACGACGGCGAAGATTTCGAGTTCGATTTCGTTTCCAAGAGGGGCTGGCAACAGCAGCTGTTTCGCTGTTTAGCTGCTTTATTATATTTTATTTTTTACTATTTAATACAAGCCGCCTCAGCTGTTGTTTTGTCAATTTGTTTTTCAGGTTACCATAATCAAGATTAAGCGGGAAGGGAGGGAAAATCGCCTTAAAGATATTTCGATAAAAGTGTCAAGGGGCGGGCAGGGGCTGGGAGCCCCCAACCTGTTGGGTGTTGCATCTACACTACATTTTCTACATTTTCTGATTATTGAATAATAAATTGTGTATAAATTATAAACAGTTTTTATCTGCCTTTAGCCTTTCGAGATATTTTTGGATGCAAAAACAAAAAGAGAAGCAAGAAAGCAAGATGAAAGAGAAGAAACACGTATGTGTGAGCTAGATAAAAGCGTTGAGGAATTTTAAATGCTTTTTTCCTCCCTTTTTCTTGTTTTGTTTTTTAGAGTGGAACAAATTAAACGGTTTATAAATAGTTGCTAATCTTTATTTTGCATCTATCGATTGCCTAGATTGGGCCCATAAAGATTAGGGTCTATTTATAAAGAATATAAACTCTACAAGTACAATGGAAATATTATATATAGCGTGGAATATCAATGATAATTGAATGTTAAATGCTGTTCCCTGATTAGAAGAGGCTTCACTGTACTCTCTCGATGATCTCCCGAGTCACATGTTTTCTGCCGCCTTTGCTCAGCTGTTTCTGCCTTTGCTTTTATTTTATTCAAGTTTATTTTATTTTTATTTTAGCAACTTTAGCTCCACTCTTGGCTCAATGTTTAAACAGCTGCCCAGGGAAGAGAGCTTTTACCACACTCATTTTCTCTTCCCCCAAGCCTGTTCTCTCCCTCTTTTTATCGATTTCTCTTATGCAAAAAATGGCTTCCTCTTTGCTTTTTTTTTAACAACAAATTCCTTACTTTTTGCTTTGCTTTGCTTGATTTTATTTTGAATTTTCGCTCTGTAGTTCTTGGCACTTTGCTGGCTTCTTGGCCGACTGAAAAGAGTGCAGATACAGACAGAGAAAAAACGAAAAGAGCGACCCAACTAAGACTGCCACCTAAAAGTATGCACTGCCAACTGGCTTGCAGAAAATAATATAGAGGTTCTTGTGGTGCGGCTGGTGATAATGATGCCAAGTGTGATAATGGCAGATCCGAAAGATACTGCCAAGTGGCTGCATCTCGTGATCTCCGCCCGCGTGGTGTCGTCATCTGGCCTGGCCAACCCTTCGTTCCCCCAAAAAAATGCAACAAAAATCGCTCGGTGATCGACAGGTAGCGACGTTAGCCAAGGAAAATAAAATGAAATCAATTTGAATTTAATTTTAATTTGAAAATAAATAAACAGCAGACAAAAGGAATAAAACAAAAAAATGGCATTGATAGTGTATATTTTTTAATTGCCAGCAGCAGAGCGAATGCAAGGTGCAAGGTGAACGAATATTTGCTGATTTTTGCTCAGAACAAATCGCAATAAATATTTTACTTTACATCATCATCATTGATAAACCCTTTTGAGTAGTATTTTTATTATAAATTAATTATATACTGAGATTTTTGCTGATTTGAGGTGTAGTGGAACAAAGGAACTTCATCAGTGCTAGTTTTTGCTGTACCTGAATTCATACTTGGGAATTTTAGTTGCACTCTTTGTAAACACCTTGTTAAACTTAATGATAAAAGCCTCAGATTATGTCTAGTTTGCCTAAAATATGTTTATAGATGGATCGAAGTTAAATTGCTTTGTTATAATATTTTAATTATTTTAAATAATAATATTACAAAATAGATCCAGCAAAAGCAACCCTTTAAAAGATAGTTCAAGGACTTTCTCCCCTCATGTTATATATCATTGATTCCAAATGCTTGATTTCTGCCCTCAAATTAGAGGTTCTATATAGCAATTTATTTTGAATGCGTTTCTAGGGCCTGGAATAGATATTTCATGGGGGGTTTTCATGGAACTTGTATAGGGTGGGTTGTGTTCTATTGTGTTGTGTGTGGGCGTGGTTTGTGTTTAATTTTAGCCAAAAGAGTTTTGTTAATTTGCTTTTGGCACGGCTCTCGCGGGGCAAACTGAAGCGATGACTCCAAACGTATATATATATGCAGATATATAGAGGAGGTGTGGTGCTCCTCCGCTGGTAGAACCAATAATTGGGCCTGTTTTCTTTTATTGCTCTATTCCTTGTGTGTGTGTCCAACACCCCCAATCCCAATCCCAAACCCAAACCCAATCCCTTTTTTTTGCGCGGCCAAGTGGTGCCAACTGCTTGTATATCGATTAGTTTCCGTCGACCGTTGGCGGCACAACAAATTGCTTTCCCATTTGGACAGCTCCATGTGCCGCCCCCCTCTTTGGGTATAGTTTTTCAATGTTTGTTATGGGAGAAGTGTGTGTGTGTGTGGGGGGGTGTGTGTGTTGTGCCTATTGATAATTTGATTGATTTAGCCGCGCGCAGCTCTGAATAAATTCAATTGATTAATGTGAGAGCGCAAAGCTAAATTAAGAACGATGTACACCTGATGAATCGATCAAATCGATAAACGCAAATGGAATTGCCGCAGGAGGGGGATTTTTTAGCTTATAAATTCCTCAAGGACCTCGAATTTATTTAAATATTTATCAAGTGTCAATCAAATTTAATCGATGTTTATAAGTTAGTCCTGGTTGGGAGTTTAAATAATGCAAATTGCTGGGAACTAGACATAAGGACATAACGATCAGCTTTTGTGGTAATAAAATCTTGTAAGGGCAGTTAGTAATTTAATTAAGGTTTTTCTTTGCAAGACTATGAGAAACAATGTCAATGCCAAAAGCAGGTCGACTTTTTCTTAATTGTTTTCTGTTTTATTTTTTAAATCTTGTTGTGTTTTCTTTTAATGGATTCATTTAAATATAATAACATTTTAATACGACTTTGCCTGCGTATATCCTTTGATTCTGATTGCTCTTCTTCGGATTCAATTGATTCTTCTTCTGGTTCTTCGCTCTTCGCTCGGCTCTTCTCTGCCTCTTTCTCCCGATCGCATTGAACTGTCAGTTGTCTGTCGCAAAAAGGTCGCAACAAAAAAAAACGAAAAGAAAAGAAAAGAATATAAGGGGGGTAGTGGGCGGTATGTGGCATGCTGCGCCATTAGGGGGCGTGGCTGTCGCATGCTTCACCACGCTTGGCTGCCACTGTCTGTCTTCTGTCTTGGCTCTTTCTTTTCTGGCCTCGCAGTCGGCAATTTTCCTGCAATTAAAAATTCAAACCCAAAAATTGCAACAAATTGCTCAAAATAATTATCAAACATTTGATTTCTTTCTTTTGGCATTTGGAAGCGTTTTGAAACGCGCCAAAGTCGCATGCGTCGGGGCTTAAAAACGATCGAGATTTTTGCGTGGATCGTGGATGTGGGATAGCAAACGATCGAACTTCGGCTGGCATTCGGATGCAATTTGGTGATGCCTGTCTGGCTAGAATAAGTAGCTAGATTCTATTTAAAGAGCTAAATTAAATAAAAGTAACTAAGGAGTGTGAATCTAAAAAGTTATTTTTCCAATTAAAAAATTATGTTTTATGTCTTAAATCCATTTTAGAATAAGTTGTAGTCACATATTTGGTACAGAATAATTAGCAGAGTTTCCATAATGGTACAGGAAAAAAAAGTAACTAAGGAGTATGGATCTAAAAAGTTATTTTTCCAATTAAAAAATGATGTTTTATGTTGTAAATCCATTTTAGAATAAGTTGTAGTCACATATTTGGTACAGAATAATAAGCAGAGTTTACATAACATTAATGATACAGGAAAAACTGCATTTAGTTAGTAAAAAAAAAAAAAAAAAAAAAAAAAAAAAAAAAAAGTTTGAGTAATTAAGAAGAAAAAATAAAGGAAGGAAAATAAAGAAATAGAAAAAAGGGAAAGAAACAGATATTTAAAAATAAACATAATATTAAATAGAAGAATAACAACCCCTTTAAACCATAAACTAAAATAAATATCCATCGAAACAGATAGAAAATAGCCAAGACAACATCACGGTCGCCATCTTCGAGCTCCTTCGCGAATCTTCGTGTTTATTCGTGCTTCTTCGTCTCTTTGACTTCCGATCGTCGTCCTCTGTTTTTTGCATTCTTTTTGGCCAATTGTGCAACGGAGGCTCGAGCGATCGGATCGTTGAATTTAAGCGGATTTCCTTCTCTCTCGTTTACTCTGCAAAATAAAGTTAAAACCCCGAAAAAACCGAAACCGAAAATCAAATCAAAAAACTCGCTGCTAAATCGCTGAATCGAAGACCGTGCTATTTTTTGTTTTAGTTTTTATAGATTTGTGTGATTATATATTTATTTTGTTGCAATCGCTGTTGCTGCGCCGCGTGCTTGCACTTTTCTCTATTTCTTTTTTTTCTTTCGTTTGGTTATTGGCTATTTGAAGATCGATCGGTCGTCCGATTGATCTCGAGAAACGTCAAAGGAACCGAAAATAAAACTAGGCCAAAGCAGCACCTCCACCAACACCACCAACACCTAGCTGGCTGGCTGGCTAGGTAGCTGGCCGGGTACAGTGGTTCGGTGTCGCAGCGGTTCGGTGGTGCAGGCTCCGGCTCGACTCCGCCGGCGGTCTCCTCAAGGTGGATAGGTCACAGGTGGCGGTGCCCGTGGCGGTGCCGCGTGGCGTCCGGAAGGTGGTGCGCGTCATTCGCAAAAAGAAGCGGCCGCCGAGCAGTGGGTCCGTCAACAACGAGGCCAGCGAATCGGATGGAGGAGGTGGCGCCTCCGGTTCGGGCACGGGCACGGGAACTGGGACCGGTACCGGGACCACCTCCATACGCCAGAACTCCATAGACAGCAGCTCCTCCTCCCTGGCCAAGCCGCCGTCGTCGGCGGCCAAAGCTGGAGGGATCCGTAGCAAGCGGGGATCCCTGGGTGGTCCGCCCACTCTGCCCCTCTCGGGGAACAAAAGCAAAAGCAAGAGCAAGAGCAAGAGTAAGAGCAAGAGCAATGGTCGATCCTCCAGCGAGGAGAACGACGATGACAACTCGGATGATTCCGAGTCCGGCGAAGAGGACAGCAGCTCGTCCAGCGCCAGCAGTGACGAGGAGACGGACAGCAGCGGCGGCTCCTCTTCGGGCAGCAGCAGCAATACGAGCAGTGGTTCTTCCTCCAAGCACGTCGCCCCCAAGTCCAAGGCCGCCAATGGCAAGCACAAGCCCCTGTCCGCTGCCGCCAAGGCGGCCCAGTCCGCCTGCTCATCCTCGCTGGTGGTGGCCGCCGCCCTCAAGAAGACCAAGCCCCTAAATCGATCCAGCGGCAGTGGAGCCAGCATCGCCAGTCTCGGCGCAGGCGGAGGCACTGGAAGCGGCGGTGCCAAGCAGTACAAGGATCCAAGTACAGAGATGAGAGAGATACCCCAACCCGAATGGCAGATAGAATCATTCCCACGTCCCCAAAGCCCACAGCCCCACATCCATCCCACAAAGCCCCAAGAGCACGCCACATTGCAGCAGCTGCCTGTGCCCCATCATAGTCATCATCAGAGTCGTAGCATCGTCATCAGGGCCATCATTATCATTCGGCATCTTTTGGCGCCAATGCCAAAATTAATTAGCTAAAAGGAACAACAACGACATAATAATAAATGAATAAATGCAAAGGGATTGCTTCACAAGGAATTGGAATGTTTGAGGAAATCAAGCATATTAATTATGAACTTTAGGCGCGAATATTGCAAGATTTAAGTAAGGCGTAATGTTACTTATTTCTAATTGATAATGATGACAAACCTTTATGGTTTTACTGGGTTTTTTCGAGGAGAAAATACATTTTTAATTAGAGGTATGGCAGGTGGTCTCTGATTTATTATATTCATCTAAATCTGTTACATTTCTTATGCCTTATTTAATAGTTGTTCAAACCTCTTAAACTCTATACTATATATGAGGGCCTTCTCTTCCTTATTAGGTTCAGGTTTTCCATTTCTTGATGTTAACAATTTAATTATTAATTGGAATTTATGATTTTTTACATTTGGAATGCCTTGACATGGGATTTTATGATTTTCAACCATGGAATGTCTTGACTTGGTGATCTCTAAGCTACTTTTTCTCTATTAATCATGAGGTTTCTCAGCCATCTATCCTTTTCCACAACCCGCTCTGCTCTGTGCCCAGTTTCTAACATTTCTTTAACGCTCTAAAGAGCTCTGTTCCATCTGTGACTCTATTTTCTGCCTCCTCTCCTCTCTTGACTATATATATATATATGTTTGTATATATGTATCTTGGCTATATCAGGCATGAAGCAACTGATCGGCAAGCTGAACGACTTGTGGCCCGAGCACAGTGTTGCACTGTCCATTCCAAAGGAGGTCGATAGGAGCAAGGAGAAGCTGGAGGGCGCCTGGGAGACCACAGGTGTATTTAAATGTCTATAAAAACAAAACCAAACAGAGTTATCGCTAGTGAAGTGGAATTACTTGGCAAAAACGGGGCCCAAGCTATAAAAGGGAACAAAATTTATATGTTTTGCCTGAACAATTGGCTACCTAGGGGGGGAGATAGCTTGAAAGCATCCTGGCAAGTGATTTCAAGTCACCAGCAATGTCCTGTGTCGTTTCTCTGAATGTAGAATGTGTGTGTGTGTTTATATATTATTTATTACATGTCTTGGGTGTAATTCTTATATATTTACTATTAATTATAATATTAATAGCTTACTAACAAATTTCCCTGGATTATTGACAGGTCGCGACGGTTCCAAAATCACAACAGTCGTCGCAACCCCCGGCCAAGGCACCGATCGCGTACAAGAGGTCTCCTATACAGACACAAAGGTCATCGGCAATGGCAGCTTCGGTGTGGTGTTCCAGGCGAAGCTCTGCGACACCGGCGAACTGGTGGCAATCAAAAAAGTTTTACAAGACAGACGATTTAAGGTGCGTAGTCCTTGGGACTATATCTATACGTTTAGTTGATACAATTTATCTTCCCTTACAGAATCGCGAATTGCAAATTATGCGCAAATTGGAGCATTGTAATATTGTAAAGCTTTTGTACTTTTTCTATTCGAGCGGTGAAAAGGTGAGTTTGTTATGCCAGGCCAAAGCCCTGCCATGTCCCTTCCCGGGGATTAATTTCGGGTAGAAGACGTCGAACTGCTGAAGTTGCCAGCACATTATCCGGTAATCTTGAGCACTTGGTACGGCTGGGAATAAATAAATTAAACTCTAAAGCAGTGGTGACCAAAGCCCTGACTCGGGAGGCACACGCAGCATTTTATCTTCATATCTAGCCTCTTGTTCTATTTCTTTCTCACCAAATTTAAATGAAACGAAAATTTGGTCCTTCGAGCCGGATCATTTATACAATGTCAATGATAATGATAATGATAATTGGCCATATAAACTCTCCTCCGTACCAAGTTTAAAGTTTTCAGATTACAATTACTTACTAGCGTTGAATCGCTGAGCGTTTCTTGGCAGGTTTCCCCAGAGCTAAGCTATACCAATTGAACTTTGAATCTCTTTCACTTGCATATCGAAACTCAAACTGAAACTGACTCAAAGATGGCCGAGTTCCCCATCGATTTGGGCATATTCGCGAGTGTGCTCAAGCCCCAGGTATCCCCCCCAGACCCCGTAACAGTCGATTCTTCTTCAGTCTCCGATCATCCAGCGACTCGAACACAGTCTCAAACTCAATCTCAATCTGTCTCTCTCTATCTCTCATACGAAAAATGCTAATTCAGAGAAGAAAAAAATAAAGTACAGTGAAGCGTACAGCCAGGCCGCATGGTACAACCTCCTGTGAATCGAACTCCCGCTACTATATGCTAGATGCTATGCTAGTTTCTCTATGCTATGTTGAGATCTATGTACGAATAATACCCCGAAAACCCAGAAACCTGAAACCTTGAAACCTTGAAACCCGAAAAACGCATGTTGAGAGCTCGCAACTTCATCGGTCAAAACTCTTACCCCGAAACCCAAGCCATACTTCGTCCATACATGGATCACCTATATATATCTCGATCTAAAGCAATATATAGGCAATAAACTAATGGAATATCTCTCTTATCCCAATCCCTCGCAGCGTGATGAAGTATTTTTGAATTTAGTCCTCGAATATATACCAGAAACCGTATACAAAGTGGCTCGCCAATATGCCAAAACCAAGCAAACGATACCAATCAACTTTATTCGGGTGAGTCTGCCTTGTAGTTACTTTTTAACCGAACTATCAACTGATTTCGCAACCCCTTTGCGCAGCTCTACATGTACCAACTATTCAGGAGTCTGGCCTACATCCACTCGCTGGGCATTTGCCATCGTGATATCAAGCCGCAGAACCTTCTGCTCGATCCGGAGACGGCTGTGCTGAAGCTCTGTGACTTTGGCAGCGCCAAGCAGCTGCTGCACGGCGAGCCGAATGTGTCGTACATCTGCTCCCGGTATTATCGCGCCCCCGAGCTCATCTTTGGCGCCATCAATTATACAACAAAGATCGGTACGATCAGCTTTATATACCAATCCTATTATGCAGAAGCTAATCCTCCTTATTCCCTTACAGATGTGTGGAGTGCCGGTTGCGTCTTGGCCGAGCTGCTGCTGGGCCAGCCCATCTTCCCTGGCGACTCTGGTGTCGATCAACTGGTGGAGGTCATCAAGGTCCTGGGCACACCGACAAGAGAACAGATACGCGAAATGAATCCAAACTATACGGAGTTCAAGTTTCCACAAATTAAGAGTCATCCATGGCAGAAAGTAAGTTGAGGGGCGATGAGAGGTGTGGTATATAGACGCGCTTAACGCTCATGTTTACTCCCCGGTCGGTTCTTCTCCCCCTTCACTCTTCTCTCCAGGAAAAACCTCATCAAGTTCCCCTTTTTCAAAATTCTCTTTTTTAACCGAAAATTCTGTGTTGTGTATATAAAAACTCGTTGCAGTCACTACTCGAACGCACCCAATTTCCAAATGCCCTAAACCAGAAACAACGATTGAGAGTAAGCCAAGAAACACGAAAACAGGAAAATTATTCAAAAACTTTGCTGCCAAAGCCATGCATAATGCTTGAGCCACAATAACAGGGGGTTTTCCGTCTCAGATATAATGGTTTCATAATTAATAGGGGGTAAAACTCATGTCATTAAAATCTTTTAGGTCCTTCGAGCCGGATCTTATATACAATGTCTTGTTCATGTGTGAACCCAAATTCAATTCCTACATCTTAACTTAGCTGCTAATAACAGGGGGGCTTTCCGTTTCAGATATAATAGTTTCATAATAAATAGAGGGTAAAACTCATGAACCTGACATCTTTGTTTAGTTTTATTTCTGTTCAATGCTCGTCTGTTTTATTTCTTACTCACTAAAATCTTGTAGGTCCTTTGAGCCGGATCTTATAATAGTTTCATAATTAATATAGGGTACAACTCATGTCCTGACATCTTTGCTTAGATTAATTTCTGTTCAATGCTCGCCCAGCTTATCATCATAGAGATCCAGCTCTGTTGCCTTTTGGCTTCCTCATTCCTGCTCAGCTTTTGCCAGCAGCAGCTGCTGCCGCTTCCCAGCTCTTCCCAGCTTCCAGCTGTACAGGTGGTGCTCTACATTGGTTCTTTTAATTGATTTCGAGTTGAATTTAATTGATTTGTTTTGGTTTCTTGCCCTACTTGCCCTTGTTTTGCCCGGGGATCCCTTTCAGATCCTTGAAATGTATGTCTGTGCTTTCCTCTGTGCCTCTATTTGCGTGTCCTGTCCAAAATGATTGCGTCCTGTCCCGCCCTTGTTATTTGTCCCGCTAGAAAATGATCCTTTCAAGGACATTTTTTACCCATAAAAAGCAACCACCACTGATCGTTCGCTATCCTTGCAGGTTTTCCGCATACGCACTCCTACAGAAGCTATCAACTTGGTGTCCCTGCTGCTCGAGTATACGCCCAGCGCCCGGATCACACCGCTCAAGGCCTGTGCACATCCGTTCTTCGACGAGCTGCGCTTGGAGGGCAACCACACCTTGCCCAACGGTCGCGAGATGCCGCCGCTGTTCAACTTCACAGAGCATGGTGAGTGTGTTTTTTGCTGACGCCTTTTGTGGTTTCTATTACTAATGATCCCTTTCCTTTTCCTTTCCCTTTTCCCCCCACAGAGCTCTCGATACAGCCCAGCTTAGTGCCACAGTTGTTGCCCAAGCATCTGCAGAACGCTGCCGGAACTGGCCCCATGCGATCATCGGGCGGCGTGGCCCCTTCGGCTGCGGCCAGCGGTTCCACCAGCGTCTCGTCAACGGGCAGCGGCGCTTCGGCGGAAGGATCCGGTCAGCCGCAGTCGCAGGCTCCAGCAGCAGCAGCTGGTGCGGCAGCTGGCACGGCAGGATCTGGATCTGGTGCAACGGCAACAGCAGTCGGCGGCGGAGCGAGTGCTGGCGGCGTACCCGGAACCGGTTCCGGCAACAATAGTAGCAGCGGCGGCGGCGGTGCATCTGGCGCGCCGTCTGCCGTGGCAGCTGCACCAACTGCGCAGCAGTCGAATGCCGCCACCGCCGGCGGAGCTGGTGGTGGTGGTGGCGGCGGTGCGGCGGGCTCTGCTGCCACAGCAGCCGGCTCAATGGCCACGACCAATGCCGGTGGCGCCAACGTAACAGGTGAGTAGGCGGTTGGCCAGCCACCAGCGGTCTCCTTTCCTTATCCATCTCCATAAGCACCGCCTCATGCTAAGCCTCATCCTCATGCTCATCCTCATCCTCATTCAGGCGTTATATCCGTATCGTATTGTAAAGAGTGACTTCTGAACTTCCTTTCGTGGAAAGGGAATCTTTAAAAGTATTTTATCCATTTAAAGTTCCTTTTGAACCCTCTAGTAATACGATACAATATCTTTGCCTATATATAACGAACCCTGATCTCATCCACTATCCCCAACCTCATTCCTCATCCCTCATCATCAGCAGACGCCAAACTTATGATGAAGCTGATTAGCAAGTTTCCGTTGCGGATAAAGCCGCCCTCGCTGCGCAACCAGCTCAATATATGATATATGAATCAATCAGAACCCATATATCCACATCCCCATCCGCATTTGCCACCCTCATCCAGCATAGCGCACCAAGCACCACCACCCATCCCTTGAACCGAGCCAACCCAGGGAAAGGGAGAGAGAGCCACAGAGCAGTGAGAGAGAGGGAGTTTCTTTGAAAGTGCAGAATTGAAAGAGTCTCAAGAACTATCAAGGACCACCTGAAGAATCTCAAGATCAAGAACCACCTGAAGAATTCCTGGGAGAACTCAAGTCAAGACCTTTAAGTTGAAGCTAGACCGATCAAGAACAAATTCCCGTTAATCTTTTTTGTATTCGCATATTAGCAAGTTGCTTTTCCCTGCCTTTAGCAGTTTAAACAATAAAAATTAGCAATTACCAAGGATTTCAATCAGGGAGATCACTGTAGGTACTAATAAGGAAAGGTTAGTAACTAGAGCTCGAACAACATCAATGTTTATCGATGTAACATCGATGTTTTCATACTAAAACATCGAAAACTTCGATGTTTCTCCACCTCTATTAGTAACAAGGGAAATATTTACAATATTCTCGAAGTAAAAATGAAAAAAGGAAAAAAAGATACAAAGGTAGTTGGTTAGTGTTAATTCTCTCAGGCTGGAGATAACTTTTCGGAAGTATGGTCACTCTAAACATTAACTTTTCCCGGTCTGGTCACTCGAGAAAGACCTTTCCAAGGGTTGGTCACTCCATGCACAGCGATATCAAACGAAACCTTCAAGAAATTGTGCCTTTGAATGCTTTTTTCCTGTTTTTCTTTCCTGTTTTGTTATAAACCTTTTTGTGGGGTTTGGTGATGCCCCTGCGCCCACAGCTTTTTATGTGTCTGTCTGTCCATGGTTATCGTTATCGATAACATGCCGCCGCCGCCACACCTGCTTTCATTACGAACTTCATTTTTAATTTGATTTATTTATTAGTGACGCTAATTTTAATTTGATTTTCGTTTTGTTTTCTTAACTTTTTATTTACAGATTCATAGGGGCAATAGTAACATACCTACATACACACACACACACACACTTGTATGTATATATATATCCAGCTATATATATATATGTATACGTAGTAGTAAACAGCAACAAGCATATATTTAGAAACCAAAACGGAAAATGCAAAACCAGCAGCAGCAGCAGCCGCCACAACCGCAAAAGAGAGCAGCAATAATAATAAATAATTAAAAAGGAAGAGAAAATAAAACAAAAGGATATACAACAACCTACATACATATACACACACACACAATAATTAATAAACCTAATTAAAGCAACAGATGATGATGATGATGATGCAGAAGAGGAATTAAAACTAAAAGTAGAAGTTAGTACAGATGCAAGAACAGCAAAGGCAAACGCAAAAGCAAAAATATAACAAAAACAGCAAACACATTTTACTTAGGTAAAATTAAATTTATTTTAAATCTAAAATAAAACTAATAAGCATAATAATGATAACAAATAATGGTAAATAAAACAAAAAAAGAAAAAAACACAACACACATAATTATACATAATAGTAAAGCGCTGATCGATTGTCATTTTAATTAAATATATTATGTATTCTCCCTCCTACTACCCTCTCGCTCTCGCTCTCACTCAGTCTCTCGCTATATATTATTTCTATTTCCACTTCTTCTATTTTCCATTAATCCCCACTCCTGTATCTATTTTTTTTTGTTTTTTTCTGGACGCCTAGAAGCCTAAATGAATAGTTATTGTATAATGTACATTTGAAACAGAGTCATGGCATATTTTTATTTTTACCACCTCGTTTTTAGTATGTTTAACTGATAAGAGGAGACCGCGTATTTAATTAATTAATAACTAATAGCAGCCGAAGGGTAGGAATTCTGTGTAGTAACAATTAAGGTTCGACTCAATGACGCGAATGCAACAATTGATCAATGAGCAAAATCCAATAGCCGCATGTCTAAATAAATATATAAATAAATATATTAATATAAATGCAAAGCGAAGTACATATACCGATGACGAAGAGTTCGAGCGGGCGGAGAAGGAAGACGAAGATAAAGATAAAGATAAAGATAATGAGGAAGCTTAAAGAATGAATGAAAGCAAGAGAGAGAGAGAGAGAGTAAGAAAGAAAAACAAAAGCAGAAACCGAAGCTGAAGCTGAAGCCGAGAGCATAAAGTTAATGTTATGTTAAAGCCTAAATTTAATGCAAATGATTACAAACAGAAAAGAAAAAGGAAAAAAGAAAAAGAAAAAAAAACTATAAAGAAACATACAAAAAGAAAAAAAACAAACAAAACAAAAGAACAAGAAAGAAAACAAAAAGCGAAACTGTTTAAACTATTCATATATATTATAATATATACATAATCTTTATATAAATATAAACAAGAAACAACAATTTTTTTTTTGCAAGCACACGCATTATGTATACATACATATATTAAATAATAAATAAATTATTTTTATTTTTATTAAATAATTATTATTATTATTTTGTAATAAATAAAAGCAAATAATTGATTGACAAACAAACAAGCACACACACTGAGAGAAAAGCATCCAAAACGAAAAGAAAAGAGAGCGCGTGGAAATCGTAAATCGTAATTTAATCGACAGAATAATCGCCTTTTATCGATTATCGATTATTGATGTAAACACTAAATATGTTTTTTTTTTGTTTTTTTTTTAATTGCATCAAAATATATATGTACAGATATCTAATCGAAGGATGTATGTATTATTATTTAGCCAGTAGTCGAGAAACAAGAGTTATAGTCGAGATTTGGACGTTATAGAACAGATACAGAATACGGAAACGGATACGGATACTGGATACAGATAGCAGATAGCAGATATCGGTTGGCAGGGACGACGGATGCCGATGACGAGATAGCTCTGGCATCTGAGAGAACCGACGGTTTAGTTGCAATATGTAGATAAGGTCCAAATTAATTAGTATTGCATAGTCAGTGTCGCCTTTTCTTCCCCCTACTCCTACCCCCCTACTCTCCCACTCTCCTCTATTAACCCCCAAGAAATATACTTCCCCCTCAGAGCTGCTAAATATTAACTACACTTACTTTTCGTCAGAATATATATATATATTATGGTTAGCAGAAATGTAAAAAAGCAAAGCAAATTATTGAAAAAATAAAAATGATTGCATAAGCATAAGCAAGATGATGATGATGATGATGATGATAATGATGATTATGATTATGATTATGATAAATGAAGATGGATTACAAATTAGACGAAGAAGTGAGCGAAAAAACTTATATATTTATTTCTATAGTTTATTATAATCGAAGAAGAAAACCCTAAACTAATTTTTATGCTAATTATAAACGATTAATGGATACACACACGCATACACGCAGAAGAAAATACATTTTTCCTAGTAATTTAGGCACACACACACACACAAAAACAAAACATTAAAAATAAAAAAAGAAACAAAAGGAAAAATAAAAAAAAAAACCAACAACCAAGCGTACTAAATAAAAAAAGGAAAAAGAACAAAAAATTAAACACATTTACCTTATTTTTAAATTTGCTAATTACAAGTAAAATACAATGAAAAGAACAGAAGAAAAATAACAAAGCGAAAAGAAAAGTTATACTAAACACACCCACACCCGTACACGTACACGTACACGTACATACGCATACTCTGACAATTGTATATGTAATGCTGTAATAATCATGATAATATATAGAATCGTTGATGATAATGAGCAAAGAAGCCGTAATGATAATGATAATAAATGACTACAACAACCAGATACAACAAATAAAAAGAGAAACAAATACAATATTTAAACGAAAGTAAAACCTTTCTGTTGCCTTTCCTTTTGTCTCGTATTTCACGTAGGCCGTAGTTACTCTATCATTTTGTTCAGTGTTGAACTCTCTGTTTTCCTTTACTTTGTTTTCCGTTTTGCGTTGGGCTTGGCGGCATCACTCTCTCCTCCTACATCATCGATAGCAACTCCGATACCGATAACGATAAGGATGTCCTGATCCAATCTGTATGCATGCTAGAAGAAACCACCGTTATTGCGCCCGATCTCTATCTATCTCTTTCCGTTTTGCGCCTTACTTTCCACATGACTTTCTCACGTTCCAAGGGGGGGAGCCTCTAAAAAGTGATTTCCCTTCAGTTATATGAACTATCGAACTATTGTCGATAGGATTTTAAAATTCCTCGAAAAGGTGCCTTAAAGTATGCAATAAAATGTTTGGGGCACCAATTTCAGGACCTTTCTAAAGGGGTTTCAAACCGCTGGTGATTTCTGTAGCATTCCCGTATACTTTTCATTGAAGCTGCAAAAGGCGGAATTTATGGTTTATTTTACAGCTATTGAAATTTAAATAAATAACAAAATTATCAGGCGGACGTTTTTTCTTTTCAAAAAAGCATAATCGGTGCTCCGGTTTATGCAAATGCAAAAATTTGCAGTAAGATTCTATTTTTACAGTTTGATATCCATTGAATATTTGGAGCTGAGGGCAAATTAATATAAAACTGTAAATGTTACACCGCACTGGGTCCAGTGATTTTCAAACTATACAATTGGAGTTGCACTTTGCCCAGTGCACTCCAAACTTTACCCATAGATAACGTAACCCCAAAAGTATGCAATATTTGTGGCCAAGCTCTGAGAAAAATGAAAATTGACCAAAATCATGGGATAAATTGGGATATATTAGGTTCTTAGGCGTTAACAGGAAGCTACTCACTAATAGCTAAATTTAGCAGGAATCCTGCACCCTGGGTAAGTCTGACTTAAAGGCTTAAACTTAAATTTCACTTGGTTCCGAGGTCCAAACACTCTCCTTTAATTGGTTCGCCCCCTCTAAAAATTAATATACGCTCTCGAGTACACGCAATGCCATCTACATTTGTCTCGTCCGCAGGCTCGCAATCGAACAGCGCCCTGAATAGCAGCGGAAACGGAAGTCGGGGCAGCGGCGGCAGCGGCAATGGCGAGGCAGCCGCCGGATCTGGACCGGGATCGGGATCGGGTTCGGGCGATAACGATGCCGGAGCCGGAGCCGGAGACAGCGGAGCAGCTGGATCGGGCTCGGGATCAGGAGGAGCTGGAGCAGAGACCGAGGCAGCGGCGTCCGGTTAGCGCGATTGTAGCGCTCTGTTAATGTAATGTTATTCGCAAAGATTTTCGCTATTTTTCCCGGGAAAACAAACACACACACACCAATCAAACACAACCACACCCTTCTGGAATATATTCCAGGGATGATTCCTTTGAAATATGGAAATATCCCCCACAAAACGCGAATACACACCCTCCCCACACACACACACCCACACCCACACCAATACACATGTATGTATGTATATCTAGCTATATGCATTGGGCGCAAGAAAATACTTAGCATAAAACAAAAAAAAAAAGGAGAAATCGGAAGAAAAACAAAAAAACCAAAAGTCATCTTTAAACTATGCATAATTAATAATTAAAATAATCTTGTATTATTGAAACAACTCCCGAATATATATAATAATTTATATATGGAGCAAAGAAAGCAAATTCCAATTCCCCACCCCCCTCCTCCCCCAAAGATATAGTAAATAACATAAAAGAAAAATAGCTCGCGACACGTAACTAAATCGTAAGAAACCGAAACCGAAACCGAAACCGAAATAAATCAAGAGAATACTTAGTGAAATAAATCAAAATTTTTTGTCCCATTTAACGTTTATATATATGCATATATGCGGTTATACAAGTAACGATAACGATTCCGATAACGATCACAGCAGTTAGCAATCCATAGAAACAAAGTATATCGATATCGAGCGGAAACTAGGGAAAAAACAAACATTAAGAGAAAGCAAAAAGCAAAGAAACCATTTACTAAACTCGCGCAAGTGCATCTATACAGATACGATATAGATATTATATAAACATAGATATATATATATGCAAATATATATATACATATATATACGAGATATTAAACATTCGTAATCCTAGTAGCATCCCCCTCCCAACCGAGCCCCTGATTAACCACAAACAAATTGAAAATAAAATAAAATAACTAAGAAAAGCCTAGGTAAACCACAATCTCAACGTACGAATACGAATTATAGCAACATTTTTGGTGGCCTGTTCTTAAGCCAAGTCTAGCATTAACTACGATTATCTAGGAAGCGATCGATCGTCAAATGCAATATACACTATACACAATAAAGTAATAAAGTAACAAAGTAACAAAATAATAACAAAGGATCATCCAGTAAATAATGGCTAACAAATCGAGTGACTTAAACTTGAAATATAAATGCAATTGAGAAAAATGAGAAAAATGAGAAAATCGAGAACGGAATGAATGAGGAAAACGCTTTTAGCGCGCGACGCCACCCATAATCTTAAATTAAACAATGTACCATGGAGACGAGAGCTCGTGGCCACTTGATATATATTAAAAGAGAAAAGAAAATAAAAGAAAACCCCAAGGAATCGACAACTAATCGACAAAAGAACCCATTTAGCTGCAATTGAAAATCTAAACTAATTTAAATACAAATTAAAGTAAAATACAGACGGCGACGACGATGACGATTGTTTAGAATTAAGGCCTTTAGATCAACAGGACTCACCACCAATCGCAACCATATGTACTAGTCCTCGGTTCGATTGGTTCTTCGATCCCCAGTTAAACTGCTTGAATCTCTGAATTATTTCCCAGCACTTTTCAGCTATTTCAGCTATAAAAAAGCAAAGAAAATTACGAGGAACGCAAGTCTATTTGTATGTATTTCCATAGAACTCGAACTCGAATCTCCTTATATATTTATTATATGAGAACAAACATGCATATATATATTTTTTTTTGTACTAAAAACCTAACATAAATGATACATTTATACATTTAATGAACGTTGAGTTTTGTGGCATCAAAACTAATTAAATCTAAACTATATACTAACTATGTACACGGCAAGACACACCAGGACACACCAGGACACAGGACACACACTCGTACATCCACACGCACATACTTACGACTATGATTTCAATTCAAAGAATAATAAATAAAAAATAAATAAAAAGAAAAAGAAGTTAAAGAAATACACAAAATTCGGAATTTGAGCAAGAAACACTTTAATTAACCGCGAGACAAGCCCCAAAAGCATTTTAGTAAATAAGCTAAGTAAACCAGAAATTATATAAATCCCACACACACTTACACACACACCACACACACAGTTTGATTTGTAAGTAAACTTACTGTTCGATTTCGAAGCTGGCAAACGAATAGAGAAAAAACAAACAACCGGAAATGTAATAAAATCCAATATATACACACCCACATTTACATATATATATGCATAGACGAACATATATATATATACTATTATATATATATATAGAAAAACAATTTCAGCGTTTCGCTTACACCCTTAAACAGAAAACAGAAAAACAGAACAGGAGAGCCCGAACCCAACTTAAACTTAATTAACAACTAAACAAACACAAGACCTAAACTAATTGCAAATATAACAAATGAGGGAAACCGAACAATTTTGACAGAGGAAATGATAAATGATAACGATAACGATAACGAGAATGAAACAAGAACAAAAACAAAAACAACACGAGACAAAATGCGTAAAGAAAACAAACATTAATTTAAAAACAATAAAAATTACAAACCAAAAAAAAATATACACAACAAATGCGCTTTGATTTATTTTTAGGGGGGAAAGGAGAGGGTACAGGTTTGTTATTTCTAATTTTAAATAAATTACTTTGTTTTTGAAATGATATTTAATTTCTTTTAAAACGTTGCCTGCAATGTACAAGCAAGGCAGCCCCAATAGCTTACTAGTTTCTATCGGTGGCAAACGAGTGAGCTTTTTGTTATTTATTTTATTTTAAACGTTGAACCTTTTTAAAGGTTATCAAATCTTGGCATTAAAACACCCACAACATCTAGTGCTCCCTTACTCTTTCACGCTTTGCCTGCAATGTACAGACAAAGCAGCAACAACAGCTTACTAGTTTGATAATTACTGAGTGAGCCAACGAGTGAGTTTTTTTACTTCGTATTTTTTCTCTTCGCTTACAATGAATAGAAGAAAGATCGTAGAGCTTCACTGACCCAGAGTAATACCATCTAATTCCTATCAAAAGATTCCTTAAACATCAAGAAATTAATTTCAAATTCTTTTTAATTTATTAAAAAAAAAACAATTACAATTATAATTGTTAAGAGCTTGAGTTTCTTGGGAAGATTCGAGGCCCTCCTATGTGCGTCGCCTCTTGCCCAGGCTAAGATCGGTGGCACCCGCCTCCGCCTTGAGGCGTCGCTTGCTGCTCCTGCTGGCACCCAGCCTCGGCACACCGCCGCCCGCCGAGCTGCTGATCATCCTTGGCTCCGGGACAGAGACAGGCAGGGCATGGGCATGGCTATGCGAGTGGTTCAAGGGCAATGGCGACTCGAGGAGGTGCTCGCTCTTGACCAGCGCACCCGGAGCGATCATGAGCAGGTCGTTGCCTCCATTCCGCTGGTGTGCTCCGTCCGTTCGCTCGCACTTGATGTGCCGCACGGCCGAGATGTCCGGCTGCTCCAGGTCGGAGTCCGCATGGCCATTCACCGTGCGATTGTCGTTGTTATTGGTCTCCGGACCAGAGCCGGGATATGGGGGATGGGCTGGTACCTGGCGCTGCTGCCATTCGAGGATGCCGGTCAGCAGCTTGATGTACTTGATGGCCGAGCGCAGGATCTCGTTCTTCGAGAGCTTCTTGTCCGGCGGATGTGTGGGCACCAGCTTGCGTAGCTCCGCAAAGGCGCCGGACACGTTCTGCTGGCGCCATCGCTCGCGCGTGTTGGTGAACACCTTGCGAACGCCGCCGACCACATGGGTTCCTCCTCCTCCACCTCCTCCAGTGCCTCCACCACCGCCTCCTCCTGCTGCTCCGCCGGATGCGGTGCAGCCAGAACTGCCGGAACTGGGCGGCGCCGTGAGCAGTCCGTTGCGGGAGTGACTGCGCGGCGAGCTGGACAGCGATCGATTGGCTGGGATAGGGAATGGGATTTTGCATTTAATTTAAATATTAGAATAAGGCTACTAAGTCCCAAAAAGTTGTATATCTTATGGATCTTCTTGCTTCACTATCTGAGCTTTTTTAATAATTTAATTGGAGCGAGACTCGTTACTAGTTACCTATTTACTTGTTACTCGTTACTAGTTCATGTCACTCGATGAAAACTTTTGCCAGAGACAAGATTTCTTCACATTTTTAACGAAAATATACGAAAACTTAAAATTTGTCTTACAAGAAAATAATTTACGAGTTTTCGCTGTAATTAGCAACGAATAGGATTTTATTATTTTTTATCATTAAAATAGAAAACCCCAAACAAGTTGCCTATCTTATGGAGGCTTTTGCCTAACTATCTGGGATTTTGTGATAATTTTATTAAAGTGTAACTCGTTACTCTTTAGATTTATTCACATCTTCATCTAAAATATAAAAATAAACTTCCAATTTGTCTATCTCAATGAAAAATGACAAGCTCTCGCTATAATTTGCAACGACTTTTTACATAAGAAAAAAAATTTAAACATTTTCAACAACATCAAAAGCTAAATAAATTCAAAACGCTATTAATTATAAAAGAAAAACAAAGAAGTATAAAACCTCAAGCCACTAAGAATGTGAAATCAATCAAAATAAAAGAAAAACAAAGGAATATAAAACCTTAAACCACTAAGAATGTGAAATCAATCAAAATGGCGACCAAAAGTATGCAATGATTTAAAGATCAAAAGCTAATTCAATTCAAAACGTTATTAATAATAAAAGAAAAACAAAGGAATATAAAACCTTAAACCACTAAGAATGTGAAATCAATCAAAATGGCGACCAAAAGTATGCAATGATTTAAAGATCAAAAGCTAATTCAATTCAAAACGTTATTAATAATAAAAGAAAAACAAAGGAATATAAAACCTTAAACCACTAAGAATGTGAAATCAATCAAAATGGCGACCAAAAGTATGCAATGATTTAAAGATCAAAAGCTAATTCAATTCAAAACGTTATTAATAATAAAAGAAAAACAAAGGAATATAAAACCTTAAACCACTAAGAATGTGAAATCAATCAAAATGGCGACCAAAAGTATGCAATGATTCAATTCTTTGTAAAAGAAGACACAAAATGTAAAATGCAGCATACTTTTTGGGCATAATTCCAACTGATTTCATATCTCCCACAACCATCTTAATCCCTCAAATCGAAGATTTAATTTGCAGCCCTTAATCCTCAACACTTACCATCCGCCTGGTTGCCATTGAGCACGATATAGTCGCGCAGATCCTCCTCGTCCTCCTCGGTGTCGTTCAGCGAAAAGTCGGAGAGCTCCGCATCGCCATCTCCGTCCGAGACGGACTCCGTCTTGGGCTGCAGATGGGGCGTGGCATGGCGCAGCAGGGCCGGCGGAGCTGTTCTTCCCGCATCCTGGATGGCGGCGGCTCCACTACCGTTTCCGGACCGTGGCGAACCGTTGGCCTCGTCTCGACGCCCGCTGCTGTGTCCGGATGAACCACTGGAGGCCGTGCTCCGTTCATCCGCATTGTCTGCTCCGTTCGAGCTGCTTGGAAGCCAGGCCATCTCTGGGTGATGCTGGTCAAAATGCTGATGCTGGTCAGGATGCGAATGCGAGTACGTGTGTTGCCCTCAAAGGGCCGCAGCAAAGTGAGCATCTAGCTGGGCTGGTGATTCCGTTCAACCCTCCGCGACGTGGAAGAGGGCGGAGCCAAGGACGATGCCGAAGCACCCCCGGACAAGGCATACACACAAAGGGGCGGAGGCTCCGGCGATGGCGATGGCGATGGCCACAGGAGGTACATGAAGGTAAGAGAGTGCTGGCATTCTTTTATATTGGAGTTTAAAGAATACATAATATTTAAATTAAAATATAATACATATATAACATTTTCTACTTCAAAAACCATTTAATACTTATTATTTCGTTCCCTTAAAAATGTTTAAAATTCGGTGACAAGCTGTGTGTTATTCCATTCAATATATTATATATTTATTTAAATATATATTTGTATTAATTATGCAATATATAAATAAATAATGTAATTATAATTATACATAAATATACAAAAATCTTAAATTACAGAACTTCACTTATTTAAGAGTCTCTAAAAAATGTACATTTTAAACAGAAGTTTCCGTTTATATTTATTTTCTTCTATGCAATTATGTTTGCTAACATTTTTATACAATTTTGCTATAAAAATTAAACTTTTTCAATTTGCAATAGTCCCCAAACCACCTTCTCCAATTTTTTCACCGTTAAAAGATGCTAATCTCGAGCCAAAGTCCGCACACTTAACCCGGGATTAAGGACCGACAAAACTTTTCCTTGGAGCGTGGAAATTTCAACGCCTTTTCGCCGGACACGGAAATTTGCCAACGCGGATTTTTTCACGCCGCAGCATCTCATCTAATTAGATATTAATCCTTGGCAGAAATCGGAAGCCAAATGGGAGTGGTGTTCGCAGGGGGTTAAAGACACTCAGGGCGCAGGCGCCAAAAGGCGGAGCCAAATCAGCGGATTCCGAGGGATGCTTATTTTATATTTTCCCAGGTAGTTATTTTTGGAATGCTTATAAGTACGATGCCGAGGTTAACTGTCGGGAAAAGGCAAAAGCTCAGAAGTCGCGGCATCAGAGATTCATCAGACTGCTTGTGACATATTATACTACTTGTTAACAGGTAAGTGGTAAGTCCTGAACTTCTGGTTTTAATGTATTTATTTAAATTCCGTTTAATTTGTACGAAAATGCAATTTTAGTAGGACTCATTTGACGAATTTTAAGCACTGGCACTTGAATAAGATTTATTAAGCGGACGTTGTCCTTCATTTTTGATTAAATATTTTTATTACATACGAAATGCTTAGCTTATTATTTATATATTTCTTTAATTTCTTGATTAAAACACTTTTCAATTCTAAAATGAAAACAGACAGTGGCTGCTGTAGTTCCTAGTTGTGGAAATATTCACATCCCCTGATGTGTGAAAAGATGCCCTTCTCCACTCCAACAACTCACCTGATCTAATCCGAGTCCGATCTAATCCGTATTCATGAGCAGGTCCTGACACAACGCCGCCAGAGAGGGTTGGCCCTGCCTGGGAACCCTGGACTAATCCCAATCTCAGTGCAAGCCGCACTTCTCGCCCAAAATAAAAGGGGGAAAACCACCCCCCGGAATCCGATTAGTGGCAATCAAAAATAATATCACATCCGAATCAAAATAGCCCAAAAGTCAGTGGCAGTCGGCGGGGGAAAAGTCAACAGCATCAAAATCAAATTAGCACCAGTTTGGTGGCTAATTCGAAGGCGCTCTATCACTCTCCGGGCAGGCGTCGCCGGACGGTGGCACGTGTGTGGCCGGCGCAGATAAGGACTCCCAGACTCCGGCAAACACTCACACGTGACCCTGGCCAAATTGATTTTCACACCCACTCGACGAGGGCAAAGCCGCCAATTAATAAAATTCAATTACTCCCAGCCACCGCAGGGACCGATGCGAGGAGCTGATAAGGAAAAAGCTGTGGAAGGGGTTGAAGGACTGCTAAATGTGCCAATAAATACTGTATTTTTTAAGAGCTTAAAAGCCCGCTGGAAAAGTTCTTAAGCCAAAGTATGAGTTACCCGCTACCGAAGGTTATGTGGATTAAATTAAAAGTGAATTAAACTAAGCTTCCATCTTCCCTTATCGCTTAAAAATTAAAGTTTTGGAATATCGTAAGACTTAAAACCATTAAAAGGCTTTTTTTTGGATCGACATGGTTTTATCCGCGGTTCAAAACTCGACTGAACATCTCCAATAAGTGCCAGTGCGAGTGCGAGCAAGATGAAGTTAGAAGGTTTAAACTTTATCATCCGATTGTTAATTTATTTTAAAAGATTTCCCTAATTTAATTTTATTTTAGTTGATCTTCATAAATAAATAAATATATAAATAAACTACCATCAGCCGCATTTCTTTTATATCTATTTATTTCAACGAATTTAAGTTATAATACTCGCATTCAGTGAAATACATATTTAGAAAATATAAAATACAATATTATAACATTTAAAAATTTAGTTTTTGGCGTTCCATAGCTCTTTATAGTTAAAAGTAATTCCCGGAAAGTTGGTTTTCTATACTTTTCCGATATATGTGTTTAAAAAAAAGGTTTCGAAATAAAATAAAGAAATTGTATTTTATTTATTGTATTTTGTTTATGTTGTGCTCTTAAAATGAACCTTTGAAATCTCGAAATTCAACCAAAGTCAATTTTAAGAGCACAACATAAATAAAATACAATTTCTTTATTTTATTTAGAATCGATATATAGTTATTATCTACAATTAAACATTTTGTTACATCAGGCAGCTGGCTTTTCCTTTCACAAAAATATTTTGGGTAGTTTTTCCACAAGCGAAACGGTCACATTTATTAGAGGATTAGCAGGCTTCGACTCAAGTGTCACACCTTCTTAACATTTGTGACTCTCGTGGTTTCGTCGTTGACGGCTTCCATTCAGTTGCTGCTTGGAAGTCTAGCTGTAAAATCGAATTAATTTTATTAATTTTTAAATTTTTTAAATATTTTATTAGTGAATAATTTGTATAATATTGATTTCCTGAGAGGCTCATGGATAATGTACCTTTTAACAATTGTATCTGTTCGGAGTTTTAGGTACATACTTGCCCTATTTTAATTTGTTTTTTATTTTTTTTAATCTTGAATTGAATCTTGAATTGAATACCAAGTATCTGGATTTCAGTAATAACAATAACAGGCTTGCATATTATTATTTTATCTTATTAGTTTATGCAAAACATTTGGTTATAGGGACTGGAAATAGCCGAGTTCAACAGAGAAACGAAACTGTTATTATTCTTGGTTTTTTTGTTAAATATATTATTTTTGTAACACATATGTATCTAGGGATTTCTTTATTTTTATAGATTTTCCTAATTTAATTTTATTTTTCGTGATCTTCATAAATAAATAAATATGTAAATAAACTGTTATCAGCCGCATTTCTGGGGTCAATGACCCCTTTAAAAGTTCGATAATATCGCCACCCGCAGCGTAGTGGCGCCATCTGGGGCTCACGGAGTGTGCGCTCGCCACTCGCCGTTTGAAAAGACCCGTTAGTGCAATCGATAACCAGCTGGGAGCATTGTTGCCATTTTAGCTTATTTCAAGCTAGATTTAGCATATTTTAAAATGAAATAGCTTGAAAAATACTTGAAATGCATATAGCTTAAAATCTGGCTTATTTCAAATTTCATTTAGCTAATTTCGGCTTAAAAAAATGTATAACAAAACATGTTATGTTTTTCGATTGTATTATAATTTTTGGTAATTTTAATCGATAATTTGGACAAAAGTCATATTTGTTGTTGGTATTTTAATAATAATCGTTAGCCAGTTTCGGTCACACTGAAATTTTGCACATGTTTGTTTTGCGTTTGTTGTTGCGTCGTTTTAGAAACATGCCGAAAGTGTCTTATTAAAAAAATGTCCGCGATTCGTGGTTAAA